>JAZGTJ010019354.1:0-10947 GCA_036877575.1 Botia almorhae | reverse complement strand
AACGTGGGATTGGACGTGTGTGTGTGAGTGAAGAGAAGTCGGCAGCAGATCACTGTGATGCAAGTTATGTTTCCAGAAACATAATTGTTTATTTTAATTGTTCATTTAAAGTGTTTTAATGCTTTTGTAGCTCAATTGGTAGATCATTGTGTTAGCAGCGCAAAGGTTGTGGGTTTGATTCCCAAGGAACATCCGCTCTAAGTTGCTTTGGATAAAAGCACCTGCCAAATGCATAAAAAAATAAATAAACCTCTTACATTCTACCAGAAATAACCAGATATTTGCACGCATTTGAGACTTACAGTATTCATAACCACAAAAAAACATGTAAAATACATTAAAAAAATAGTTTAAAACCATGTGTGTGTGTGTGTTCACAACTCACTACTCCAATGTGTGTGTGTGTGTGTTCACAACTCACTACTCCAATGTGTGTGTGTGTGTGTTCACAACTCACTACTCCAATGTGTGTGTGTGTGTTCACCAGCCGCACCAGCACCTGCACCAGCAGCCAGCCCGGCTGCTTCCCCCACGCACCTCTCACTCACGTTTTTTCACAATAAATCCACCCTCCGGGGTATTTTCACACCGCCTGCCTTGTCGTGTGATTCTTCACCCGTGACAACTGGTGGAGAATGCGGGCATAAGAAGAGTCACCGACAACGGTAGGCGGCACCCCACTAAACGTTTTTGTTGTTTTTTTTTACAGAGGAGAACGGCGTGCCTTTCCCCCCCCGGAAAGATGGACGAGCTTTTTCGACGCCTGACGGAGGGGGCGTCCGCCAGCAGGCACTGGTCGAGCACCTGATCACCCGTCAGAGCCGGACGGAGGAAGGACTCGCGACCATGCGCGGCCACGCGGACCACAACGCGCCGCCACCCGACCTGACCCGCATCGCGCACCACGGGTTGCTCGAAAGAGAGCGCACCGCTGCGCAGGTCGCAGAACGGGTGGTCAGCGATCGCCTCCCCCGAGCCCTGCCGCGGTCCCCCCCGCCAGGCGGACGGGATGAAGGACCCCGCCTCGGCCCGCGACCGCGGGGAGGCGGTCGAGCTGGCGGACGCCGGACAACACCACGAGTCCGGGGAAAGACGCAGACGTTCCCTCGGAGGGTGGACCAGGAGCGACGCGCGCCGGAGGGCGCCCCACACTCTCCCCGCCCTCCCCTCGTTACTCCCTCACTATCCACTGTCATCCCTGGGACCAGGCCGGCGCTTGGGGGGGGGGATGTGACGAGGCGCACTGCCGCCAGGAGGGACGCAATCCCGAGCACGAGCCGCACCAGCACCTGCACCAGCAGCCAGCCCGACTGCTTCCCCCACGCACCTCTCACTCACGTTTTTTCACAATAAATCCACCCTCCAGGGTATTTTCACACCGCCTGCCTTGTCGTGTGATTCTTAACCCGTGACAACTTCTTTACACATGCTGTGGAGAAAGTTACAGAAACCGCAGCATTTGTGTTTTGATATCAGGAACATATTGTCAACAGTGTCAACATCTACATTTGTCAACCCTGTAACATTCATACTTCGCATGTTTTCCTTCACAGGTATACCTCAATATTCTGGAGAAGATGTCCTGGCCTGGATATGTCTGATCTGTATCTGAGTGGGAAACCATGAGACCTTCAGAGTCACAATCAAACTACTGCAGTGTCACTGAATCTTCACAGACACTCAGAGTTTGTGAATGGGTTGATGCAGACCTCTTTCCTGCCACTCTCAGCTTCCTGTGTGCACCTCCAGCATCTGTGTTAGGTCTTGTGTCGGCAGGAATGTTAAAGTGACATTTCTGAAAACTGCACAGCTGGAACACAGACTGATCTTGGGAAACTAAAAGTGTGGATAATTCACTCACAAACACAAAAGATCCACAAACGCAGACAAAACGTGTTAATGCAAAAGTCTGCTTTGAGCCAATCAGAACATTCTGGCGTGGCCGATGGGTCGGCACTGTTTATGGAGATCAAAACAAATCGTTTGTATAATACAGAGTCGTTGGGTCACAAGCAACTGCACGAGAGTAAACATTTGCCACACAAGAAAAACAACAAAAACACATCCCACATACATTATGTTATACAATGTCAAACCTCATCATGTTTTTATGGACCTCTTCTTTCCTTATTGCTCCAAGAAATACAAGAGCAAAATAACTTCGGTTTCTCACATAAAGTGATCACATGACGTAAGAAAACTAAACTTATATTTACATGTATTCATTTAGCGGACACTTTTATCCAAAGCGACTAACAAGCAACGAGAGCATTAAACATTCTGTGCTAAGAACCAACAAGCCTAGTCTACAAGTTACATTTACAAGTGGATATTGTACTCTGTTACAGTAGAGACAGGATGAACAGAAGTTTTTTTTGTAGAAGAGTCAGAGCATTAGGGATTGGTCAGGTGTGTGTAAAGCAGGTGTGTTTTGAGCTGTTTTTTGAAGGTTGTGATGGTCTCAGCAGCTCGGGTGGAGGCTGGGAGTTCATTCCACCACAAAGGAACAGAGTAGGTGAAAGTTTTAGAGAGTGATCGGGTACCTTGTTGTGGGGGAACGATTAGACGTCGCTCATTAACTGACTGTAGCTGGCGGGAGGGGACATATGTCTGCAGGAGTGACTTGAGGGAGGAGGGAGAGGTTCCAGTGACTGTCCTAAAGGCAAGTGTCAAAGATTTAAATTGGATGCAGGCGGCTACAGGTAGCCAGTGGAGCAAGGTCAGTAGTCAGTGGAGTAAGATCAGTAGTCAGTGGAGTAAGGTCAGTAGTCAGTAGAGTAAGATCAGTATCCAGTGGAGTAAGATCAGTAGTCAGTGGAGTAAGGTCAGTAGTCAGTGGAGTAAGGTCAGTAGTCAGTGGAGTAAGGTCAGTAGTCAGTGGAGTAAGATCAATAGTCAGTGGAGTAAGATCAGTATCCAGTGGAGTAAGATCAGTAGTCAGTAGAGTAAGGTCAGTAGTCAGTGGAGTAAGGTCAGTAGTCAGTGGAGTAAGATCAGTAGTCAGTGGAGTAAGATCAGTAGTCAGTGGAGTAAGATCAGTAGTCAGTGGAGTAAGATCAGTAGTCAGTGGAGTAAGGTCAGTAGTCAGTGGAGTAAGATCAGTATCCAGTGGAGTAAGATCAGTATCCAGTGGAGTAAGATCGGTAGTCAGTAGAGTAAGATCGGTAGTCAGTGGAGTAAGATCAGTAGTCAGTGGAGTAAGATCAGTAGTCAGTGGAGTAAGGTCAGTAGTCAGTGGAGTAAGGTCAGTAGTCAGTGGAGTAAGGTCAGTAGTCAGTGGAGTAAGATCAGTATCCAGTGGAGTAAGGTCAGTAGTCAGTGGAGTAAGATCAGTATCCAGTGGAGTAAGATCAGTATCCAGTGGAGTAAGATCAGTAGTCAGTAGAGTAAGATCAGTAGTCAGTAGAGTAAGATCAGTAGTCAGTGAAGTAAGATCAGTAGTCAGTGGAGTAAGATCAGTAGTCAGTGGAGTAAGGTCAGTAGTCAGTGGAGTAAGGTCAGTAGTCAGTGGAGTAAGATCAGTAGGGGTGTGACATAAACTCTGAAATATAAACTTGAAATAAAAAGGAGTCAAATGGATATTGACATTGTAGCACATATTCACATTGTAGCACACTGTGAAAAGACTGGCCAGGATGTCCACCAGAGTCATACAGGACCTGAGGGAGGAAATGACCGATGAAAGCTCATGATGAGTAAACTGGTCACATGATTCCTACCTTACACTTTCCTGCCACACAGACAGATGTGTGGTTCTGTCCACATGGAGTTCCATCGATGACGGTATCAGACTGACGGACATAGAAGCGGAAACCCAGAGCTCGACAGTTCAGCTCACAGCTGTGTTCACTGTCACCTGAACACACAACAATACAAACACATCACCTCTACTCACACCACAAAACCCTGCAGCCACAGTGATTCAGTTTTCTGAAAGATACACCACACAGAACTATTGAATGACAAAAGCTTATGATTTCTGTATCCAGGTGATTTTTTTCCAGAAACATGTTATACTGCTTAAAGTCTCTTCTCATCCTGATATCAATCACTAAGTAAACTGCTCTAAATATATTTATATAAATAAATATCTTCTGTGGAAGGAGCAGCACCATAAAATGTTCATCCAATCATTGCATTCGGTCTGAATGTTCTACTGGTCTGTTAAACTGTGTATGTGTTCATGTGTTGGAGGAGGCGTGGCTTTGTAGAGCTCTGTAGGGAGGACGAGTCTTATGATTTCAAAGCTAGTTTGTTATTGCTAGTCTCTCTGAAACTGCCCACACTACCTTTATGTCACAGTTGTGTTTCACAAAGCATGTGAAAATATCCAGGACCCCAGAAAAACATGTTCCATTCATTAATGGACATGTCATGATTCATAACGACCACATGGGGTCAGCAGAGAAAGCTGAAGATCATTATATTGTCCCACAGTCTTTCAATCTCACCTTCATTCAAAGGTTTCCATTCGTACAGTCGTCCCATAAAGGGTTGTGTGTTAAACTCAGAGCACTGCTGCTCTCTGACTGGTCTGCTGGATGACGGACAGGCCTGTGGATTCAAAACACATACAAACACACATGCACTGTCAACATATAATAAATGTGTACCATCTAATATTTACACAGCTATTTTAAACATTTGTTTCATGTTTCACGCAGATAATATTTTACCCTGGGTTAATATTAATGATTTATATTTGTAGACCTTAATATTGAGGAGATAATTCTCAATATTCATGTCACTGGACAAACTACAGTGACGAGTGTGTGACCTGTTTTTAAACACTCACTATGAATATTTAATGAGATTCAATTCAGAGTTGATCCTGAACACCGGCCATGCTAACTTCTATCAGAAACACAAATGTATAGCTCAGGGTTTAGACTGCCTGTGTTAACGCAGTGTGAGGTGTAGTGCAGGTTTACCATGCTGTTACAGATCCTGTGCTGATTTGGGCTGCCAGGGCAGGGAGTGTTTGGTATAGAGTTGTGTTGTCTGCTCTGCACTGATGCTGGTGAGCTGGCCGGGTTCTGCTGGGGACGGGTATGCTGTGTGGAAGACCAGGCAGGCCGGGCATGTGTGTTTCTATACGTCCTGTTGCTCTGATGTGTGAAGTGATGTGATGCAGATCGTCTCTGTCCGTGTTGGGAATATTTTGGTAAAGGTGTGATGAATGAAATCTGGCTGTGGCTGTATATTCCAGAACTGATGCGGCTAATGTTGGATTTCCTTCAACAGATCAAACAAATCAGTCAACAGATACAACTAATCATCAATATATTAACATTGATTAAACCTGTTTGTTACAAACTATTATCTTACAAACTAAAAAAGCAAATGAAGTGGATCTGATTCAGACCTGCTGACGTTTAGCTGTCCCTGCTCTCCTGCTCTGGGTGGGTTTAAAACCATGTTGTGGTGTGGTCTGGGTTGGTTTGAACCAGTGTTCTGTGGTGGTCTAGGCAGGTTTGAACCAGTGTTCTGTGGTGGTCTGGGTTGGTTTGAACCAGTGTTCTGCTGTGGTCTAGGCAGGTTTGAACCAGTGTTCTGCTGTTGTCTAGGCAGGTTTGAACCAGTGTTCTGCGGTGGTCTAGGCAGGTTTGAACCAGTGTTCTGTGGTGGTCTGGGCAGGTTTGAACCAGTGTTCTGTGGTGGTCTAGGCAGGTTTGAACCAGTATTCTGCGGTGGTCTAGGCAGGTTTAAACCAGTGTTCTGTGGTTGTCTAGGCAGGTTTGAACCAGTGTTCTGCTGTGGTCTAGGCAGGTTTGAACCAGTGTTCTGCTGTGGTCTAGGCAGGTTTGAACCAGTGTTCTGCGGTGGTCTAGGCAGGTTTAAACCAGTGTTCTGCGGTGGTCTGGGCAGGTTTGAACCAGTGTTCTGTGGTGGTCTAGGCAGGTTTAAACCAGTATTCTGCGGTGGTCTAGGCAGGTTTAAACCAGTGTTCTGTGGTGGTCTAGGCAGGTTTGAACCAGTATTCTGCGGTGGTCTAGGCAGGTTTAAACCAGTGTGTGGTGGGCTGGGTGGGTTTGAAATAGTGTTCTGCTGTGGTCTATTTGAACCCATGTTCTGAGGAGTGGCGGGTCTGTGCAGTGGGACTGATGTGTCATGGTTCTGCTGGTGAATATTGATCTGTTGTGCGGGGTTTACAGGACTGTAGCGGGGCAGACAAACTCTGATCTGTTCCTGAACCCCTCCACCACAGGAGCGTGAGCACTCCTGCCACGGCCCCCAGGAGCCCCACGATCCTGATGGTCCTCCATCAGATCCGCTTATCTGAGGACCAGATGCAGAATGGATCTGTGCTCATGTGAAGAGGAACATAAAGAAAACACACCCACCCACCCACCCATATCTGACTCTGATATAGTTATTTAATTAATCAAATGTCAGAGTGTAGCAAAAACAATACATTAGAAATACTGTAATATTGACAAATCAATCTAAATATAATTGCTGAAATTGCCTTAACAATCCACAGCCTAATGTTTAGTAAATAACCTAGATATATAAACAACCTTCCTTTAGTAAATAACCTAGATACATAAACAACCTTCCTTTAGTAAATAACCTAGATATATAAACAACCTTCCTTTAGTAAAAAACCTAGATATATAAACAACCTCTCTTTAGTAAATAACCTAGATATATATAAACAACCTCCCTTTAGTAAATAACCTAGATATATAAACAACCTTCCTTTAGTAAATAACCTAGATATATAAACAACCTCTCTTTAGTAAATAACCTAGATATATATAAACAACCTCCTTTTAGTAAATAACCTAGATATATAAACAACCTCCCTTTAGTAAATAACCTAGATATATATAAATAAACTCCCTTTAGTAAATAACCTAGAAACATAAACAACCTCCCTTTAGTAAATAACCTAGATATATAAACAACCTTCCTTTAGTAAATAACCTAGATATATAAACAACCTTCCTTTAGTAAATAACCTAGATATATAAACAACCTCCCTTTAGTAAATAACCTAGATATATATAAATAACCTCCCTTTAGTAAATAACCTAGAAACCTGATTTTATCACAATTAAAACATTTGAAGTATGATGTTTATTCTAAACAATAAGTCGATCAATAAGTTGATTGAATACACTTCTTTTTCTTCAAGCAAAATGTCATTTCAGTTTTTTCTTTTGATCCAAAGACAAACAGAAAACAATGTACAGTAAGTTTCAAAAGTCTTTGAACTTGGTCAAGAATGAATATTCATGTCATAAAGATCTATGAACATTCATCAGTGGTCATCAAAAGAGCTCAGACAGCAGAGACAATCGGACCACCAACCCACAGCTGACAGCAGATATTTAAAGCTCCTGGTCATTCTCAGGGCCAAACCAAGGTCAAACAGCTGGGTGGTCGATGGGAGCACAACGCTCAGCCAGCAGACCAAAACTCAATCAGGCTTCTGTCCATCAACTGACCTACTTTTAGTGTTCCTGCTACTGTAAATTATTCAAATAGATCTACAGTAGAATGAGTGAGTCAGGAGGAAATCCTCTGACCTTTGATCAGACGTCTGAGATTATGAATCTTCAGATCTGGACTAATGACACAATCTCTTTTGTTGCTCTGACAGAAACATGTCTGGCTCACGTCCCACCCCAAAATCAAAAGCACAAACAAGCAAGAATTATACTTTAATAAAACCAACTTGCACAACTATTGTGATTTTTGTATTGTAACATTATTTTGGTTACAATAAAGCATGTTTGTGGCACAAAATCATTTGAATTGTCTTTATACAAAATGCAGTTGATTATTTCTTTTGATTTTGGTGTGAAATCTGAGCTGCACATGTTGTTAACAGATTTTGAGCATCACAGCTGGAATAAACAATTCCAGGACTGGCTCCAGAATGCTGTCAGAGGAATGACTGCTGTCCTCATAAGACACACTTAATTAAATCCTCCTTCGTTTTCTTACCTTCCTCTGGTTTTCTGAGCGGTGACATGTGACAACAGACCACAGGAAAAGTGTCACCACAGCAACACTATGAGAACAAGATGACACTAGTTTACAGATGTACACAACAGTGGACCCTGACGGACCTCTCCAAACCTATTTTCATATTCTATGGTATTTACAAGTTACTTGAGAAAATATCATGGTATTTTGTTAGTGTCAGCAAAGCTCTGATCGTACCTGATGTTCAGAGCTCCTCTCCTCATGCTGAAAACACCTGCACACACACACCTGCGCGTCACACGTCAATCACCTTCAATCTAATCCAGTCACGTGTTTGCCTAGGGTCTCTTTAAGGAGCTCAGCTGACCTCTGACCCGCTGACCTTTACGCACTAAAACTCATGTGATTCCTCCGAGGAGAAGCGAGCACATCACAAACAGAAAATGACGCTTTTAAATTGCGGCGATATTGCACGAAAATAAACTGCAGTAGTGTTGTAGATACCAAGATATTATAACCATTTATAGTTTGGTAGTCGTATAGTCTATAATAAAACATTAATTGAAACATAACGACTAAAACATTACACATCTTACTGTAATAAACGACTCCGGCTGGACAGAACGCTGGTCACGATATTACAAGATCATAAACTCCACTGAAGTTCATCCATATCAAAACACGCGCTGTTCACACAGCGACGCACCGCTGAGCTCCAACTGTTCTAACGGTGAAAGCGTCGCTGGATCAGGACGCGCGTCAGTGCAACAACAGTGCAGCAGCAGACGCGTCTCATACTGTCTGTAATCTCAGCTACTCCTCTTCCTCAACACGCGCTTCAGAACTGAGCGTGTGTGTGTGTGTGTGTGTGTGTGTGTGAGAGAGAGAGAGAGAGTCAGAGTGAGAAAACTCTGAGAGAGAGAGACAACTGAGAGAGACAGACCGAGAGAAAACTGAGAGAGAGAGAGAGAGAGAGAGAAAACTGTGAGAGACAGACAGAGAAAACTGAGAGAGGGAGAGAGAGAAAACTGTGAGAGAGAGACAGAGAGGGAGAGAGAGAGAAAACTGTGAGAGACAGACAGAGAAAACTGAGAGAGAGAGAGAGAGAGAGAGAGAGAGAGAGAGAGAAAACTGTGTGAGAGAGGAACACTTTGGTGTCAGTCTGCTGGTCAACACATGATAAATGTATAATTCACCAGTCTGCACCAGTAAGCACATAAACACTAGAGGAGACTGGGGCTAGTTGTCACATTTTTACTGTAAATGTTGGAGTAAAACTGGGTTTAATATAAAAACTCCAAAATCTGCTTTTGTTAATAAAATTTAAAAAATTGTGAAGTAAATATAATATTTATCTCCCGCAATGGCAAACAACATTTTATAAAGATTAAACACCTTTTTTGATGTTTATTAAAATGTAGAGGTTAAGCATTTAGCATTAATACATCGCATGTTCATACAAATCAAATTCAGCACTCAACCCATAATGCAACACTGCACAGGGCTGTGACGTACAAGACAGTAAATTACCCAGTGCCTAAACATCACATCAGCCTGGACAGACTCTGTGCTTTTAATAATTTAACTGGGCAAGAATCATCCAGGAAGGTTCATGTTCAGGCAGGAAAAACCACAGGCTACAGATGATGACAGAGAGGAACCAGATCTTCAGTAGACCAGAAAACAAACTGAGAAGTCTCACCTTCTGTCAGACTCCTGGAACCTTCAGGCTCTACAGCCTCTGGGACTGCAAACAGAAAACATATTGTCCAATGAAACACATGCTTTAAGTTTAATACCTGCTCGCTTCTGTCGTTTACAGCCAATGGAAAACTGTGTCTTTGATTTTCACTTCATTTGCCCAGATGTTTTCACTAACATCCGCTTTCCGTGAGGGAGTTTCTTCCTGCTGGTTTTTAAGGTCTGTGGACATTGGAGGATTTGTGTGACAGTTACTACACCAACACTGCAGCAATGTTGATCAAACTGTTCATTACTGACGCTTGTGCCTCAACTGTTCCTTCCTCCTGTTCCTCTGTTCTTACCTGAGGATTCTCATCATGATTTTGGTCAGGCACAACATCTTCCTGGATGAACATGTGTGATGGTTCTGGACTGAGCTTCAGCTGAACTGAATGCTGGATGTTTGTGTGCTTGTGTGTCAGAACATAAAATCAAGCCTTCTGTATTTTCATTAATCTCCAGAATATTCTTGTTTCATCACATTTTTTAATATTCAATAAAATACAGAACATGAATGATTGTTACGGAACAGACTTTCCAGCTTGATTTAAACATTCAACATAAGCCACAAAACCAAGACGTTCTTCACTGAAGTGGCAAACACACGTGACACACAAACACACGTGACACACAAACACACGTGACACTGCTGATGTGATTACACAAGCATTACACTGTCAGGATGAGCACGTTCACAGCACTGCAGGAAGGGCACTACAGAGGCGTCGTCTGTGCTCAGTGTTCTCTATCGGCCCCTTGAGTGCTGAGGTTAGTCACATTCTCAGTGGACTCGTGTAGAGGGTTTCTGACTACTTTTCATCCAGGGGTTTAAAGCACCATTAGGGACATGAGAGGAATGGAGAGAAATGTTACTGTCCCACAGAAGAAACTTACTGAATGATATTGAGAAATGATGTCATGATGAGATATTGAGAAGAACCTCTGATCTTCTACACTGTAGATGAACGTGACACAGCTGCACATGAAAAGCAGAGTCACACTCATCTGATCATCTCAATCTGGATCACTATATCTCTCAATATTATTATTCATAAATATATTAATTCATTTAAACATTTTAATGATCAACCATCTCTCCATCCAAGACGGTCAAAAGCCTCGGAGTAACGATTGACAATCAACTGAACTTCGTTGACCACATCTCCAAAACCGCTCGTTCCTGCAGATTCGCCCTCTACAATATCAGGAAGGTCAGACCCTTCTTATCGGATCATGCAGCACAACTTCTCGTTCAGGCTCTGGTTC
>JAZGTJ010019353.1:0-10950 GCA_036877575.1 Botia almorhae | reverse complement strand
TTCAAGTATCAAGAGTTTTTCCCCTGTATTCAAGTATCAAGAGTTTTTCCCCTGTATTCAAGTATCAAGAGTTTTTCCCCTGTATTCCAGTATCAAGAGTTTTTCCCCTGTATTCAAGTATCAAGAGTTTTCCCTGTATTCCAGTATCAAGAGTTGTCCCTGTGTTCAAGTATCAAGAGTTTTCCCTGTGTTCAAGTATCAAGAGTTGTCCCTGTGTTCAAGTATCAAGAGTTGTCCCTGTATTCAAGTATCAAGAGTTGTCCCTAAGGTGTGGACAGATTTATGGTTTTGTAGTTCTGTTGTGAAATGTTTACTAGGCTATAAATTGCTTTTTGTGAATGTATCAGCTTAAATGTTTGTAAATCTTTATAAATCTGTACCCAGGAGTCTGTACCCAGAAATTTGCACATTTTCCCCTCAAAGTGCAGATTTTGTGTGGTTCCAGTTATGGCTGACCAGGGCCTGTGGGTTTAGTCCACAAACATTTACTTTTACTTTAATTCATTTAGCAGACACTTTCATGCAATGCGACATACAAATGAGAGAGATTTTATCACTGTCATAATGCATTGCATACATGCATGCATGCCTAAAGCTGTTTTTCCCATGCATCAGTCTCCTCGGTTATGACCACTTGAGGGCTTTAAACAGGTTCGGCAGCACTGATACATAACACAGCTGAGGTCACATGATCTTTGTTGTTACCCAGTCTTGGTCTCAGAGGTTCTCTGATACCATATACACATGCACAGTGTCTCAGCTTTCAGAAGCTGACAGAATGAAGGGCTCCTGAGGACAAACACACATTTATTTTGTAAGGGTAAATTTGAGCATTCTCTGCAAGAGATTTTGTTTTGTGTTTATGAAGCAAATATGGTTAAAATGTGACTATATATATTCGATTACATATCGGTCTCCAAAACCAGAAACTTTATTATAAATTAGCTATGCTTTTGTAATCTTCATTTTCTTGTAGCCTTGCTCTGAGTGTAACTAAAATTATAAATTGTTTTCATAAAAATTTCAGGCGTTATGGGGTCAAAACTTACAACCTATATTTTCTACATCACCCCTCATTTGAATGGTAATGTATTTCAGAGAGAAACATGTTTACTCCAGCTGGCGAACTTCAGTGCTTTGAAGCACTAGTGTCATGACTCATGTCACAGAGTAATTGATACAGGAACAAGAAACCAGAGCCATCCGCCTCAGCAGGTGCTTCACACGCCTCCTCAGTATTCAACGCGACACACCAATGTCCGGTCAAATCAACATGATGCAGCAAAACACTCAGAACTTAAAGATCCATTTGTACGTTTGTTTATGTTTATGCATTAAACATGCATTTATACATTAAATTCAAGCTATACATATGATCAGCATGTGTGTTGCCTGGGAATCGAACCCATGACCTTTTGCGCTGCTTACGCAATCCTGTACCTATTGAGCTACAGGAACTTATTTGATTAATACAAATGTGTCTCAAATGAAGTCTTCCTGCAGTTCACACGTGATGTCATTGTACTGTATCAAGACCAAGGTTTTCATTGGTTGGCTGTGGCATTGAACCAATAGCTAGCGCAGCAGTTTTGGCCTGGTGAGGTCACCGCGCAAGAGCTGAAACCAAGTGAACGAGCCAATCACTGTAACCCTTTACCTACCTTTCCTTTTAGTGGCTTTTGTAAGGTGACTTCCTTCATCTGACCACACCTTATGAGCGTGTGTGTGTGTGTGAGTCTGGGCTGGTTTAAAGGGAGGGTGTGTGTGAACGTGTCCTTGGCTCTTACAAACGGCTAATTTGCGATATTTTAGATGTTTTATTTCAGTTGCTGACAACTAGCTCTGTGGTCACTTGCGGTAAGACCATTTTCAGTGAATGAAAAGAGTCAGAGGGGCGCGTTTCTTTTGCTTTGTGTGTTGCATAATGAACTTTTTGTTTGCTCAGTTTTCTTTTAATGTCAGAACACTAAAGTATCTCAATGGAGAAACTGTGCTTTAGAATTGTGCAGGTATTTTATTTAAATATGAGAGTTCCTCAGCTTTGTTCTTGTAGGCTAAATAGGATAAGAGATGGTTGGTGTTGGTCAGTATGTATAGTACAATGCATTCTGAAAAGTGTCACTTTGTGAGACTTACTCCTTATTTTAATGCACTGCTTGGAGATTACATTAGAAGTAGATTACACTACGTTTTAACAGACAGGCTCAACTGGGGAGGTTGTTTCATTTGTGAAGCTTTTCGGTGTAAATGTGTCTTTGGTCTAGCCAGATTTCTTTTATTTACTTTTGTATAGCTGTACTAGAATCCCTTTCCCCTAAGCTGTGTATTAAAAATAGTATTTTGGCTATGATTGTGACTTGTGGAATGACATTTTTTAATTTTTTTTACATACAGTTGCTAAAAATGTTTGCATTGCACCTGTTCGGGACACGGTGTATGAAAACGTTTTTGTTAATTGTACAGCAGCATCTCTTACATAGGAATGCATAGACTTCCAGCATTTGGGAGCGTTTCCTGTTTGGGTTTCTTTGTGATCATAAGACTTCCTGTGGTCACTGACTCATGCTCAGATAAGAGAAGGGCATGGGGCAGTTTTGGCTCTTACCGATGCCCAGTCCTGCATAGAGCTCCCACAGTCTGTATGCTAGCAATAAGCAGTTGATTTCATGATTGTATGCTCTGTTTTTGAGAGGTGTTGACTGTATAAACCCATTTTTCTAGAGGTTGGACATAACCCCTACATAGCATAAACATTTCTAACATTTTTTATTGTAATCTTATGCGGTCGTTTATGCTGTTTTGTACTAAATAGTTGCCACAGTAAACATGTTTTTAGGGTGTTTTGGGTGTCCAAATCCCACTGAATTCTTCAGTTAAATCCTATTGGTTCAAAAACACTTTGTATTAAACATCACATGTTCTGATTGGTTGAGGCTGTGTTGTGCAGCTTTTTCACTTGTGGTGTGGACATAGAGATCATACACACCTCAGAACATTGTTCCTGGTTAGATCAGTGTTGTCCAGGTTTGGACGCCTGTTTAATGCCAGACAGAGAAGATGGTTAAATGGTCACAGACTAAACTTGTACACATTGTTTAAATCCAGTAAACTAAAGAATGAGTTCAAATAGTTAATCTTCTGGTATATTTCTTCTGAATTCTAGGATAATTATGTATCCTTGTTGAAAACGTTGTTCTGTTTCAGTAACCTTATCCGAAGGCTCTTTGTTGCATATCTCTTCCTGTCCATTAAAACGTTGTCTGTTGGGAAATTTAAGAAGACTGTTTGTTGCCAGACTAAGCTGGAAAACATTCACAATGACCTTTTATTAAACAATTAGTGCAGGTCTGTATTCACTTCATTATTTACAATGGCATCTAATAAATTATAAACTGACCCATCAGTTCCCTCATCTCATCATTCAGGGTGAAGATGACCTATGCCGGAAGCTGAACCTCAAACAAACAGAGTCTGAGTGAGTTGGGGCATCCCATCATCCCCGCTGTTGGCTCAAGGGATCATGGGAGATGGAGGCGTCAGTGCGGTGGGCGAAGGGGTAAATCAGTCCCATGTGCTGTTTGACCGCTTCGTTCAGGCCAGCACCTGCAAAGGCACTCTGAAGGCTTTTCAGGAGCTTTGTGACTTCCTGGAACTCAAGCCCAATGAATACCGTGTGTTCTACCACAAGCTCAAGTCCAAGCTCAACTACTGGAAAGCCAAAGCTCTCTGGGCCAAGTTAGACAAGCGCGCCAGTCATAAGGAATACAAAAAAGGAAGGACCTGTGCTAATTCAAAGGTATAAAAGCGTGTGTTTTGTTATGAAATCTATCATGTGCTGATATTGATCAATATTGATAAGGATGTTTTTTTTCATGTTTCTCAGTGTCTGATCATCGGCGCTGGACCATGTGGTTTACGTACAGCCATTGAGTTGGCATTCTTGGGTGCCAAGGTGGTTTTGCTGGAGAAGAGAGATGCTTTTTCTCGAAACAATGTACTTCATCTTTGGCCGTTCACTATTCACGATCTGAGGGGTCTCGGAGCCAAGAAGTTCTACGGCAAGTTCTGCGCTGGAGCCATCGACCATATCAGTGAGTCGTTTTTCCGAACTATTTAATGGTATCGCATCTCTCAGAGATCAATGAACCTTTACAGGGTTCGTTTACATTAACATTCATAACGAATTATCTGATCGCAAGTTAACTGAATACAGGTGTAGCTGTGGTTTGTAACTTCTAGTCATTGCATGATGTGTTGGGGAGAGACAAGCATTGGAATAAAGTGTTAAATTTTGTTTTAAAAGCCATTTTTGCTAGGAGAAAAATGTTGACATTGATCATAAGTGACCACTTGTTTGGCTGACCACTTGTTAATTCGTGAATCTCTTCCTGCAGGTATTCGACAGTTGCAGCTGATGCTCTTGAAGGTAGCTCTTCTCCTCGGCATTGAGATTCACGTCAATGCGGAATTCAAAGGTCTTATTGAGCCACCAGAAGACCAGGAGAATGAGAGTAAGTGCTCTTTCTCTCCTACTTTCCATGAGTCCTTACTGGAGTTCAGATGTTCCAGTAATTTGTTCCCACTCCACAAAAATACCGGTTGCTCAGAAGTGCTAATGCCATGTCTTGAGGTGAAAGAAGTCTTTGAACATGCTGTTGGTTTTTCCAGGAATCGGGTGGAGAGCTGAAGTCCACCCCAGAACACATCCAGTCAATGAGCTGGAGTTTGATGTCATCATCGGGGCTGATGGGAGGAGAAATACACTGTCAGGTAAGAAAACAGCGGTAGTTATAATACAAACTTACTCTTGGGCTTCTGTTTGAACAGGTGGAAAAAGAAGAATTAGTGCTTGCTAAGGGATTGGAACAACCCTACAACTCTAATATAACCTCAAATCATTTGGTTTAGATGTACAATATTTTCCTGGTGAACCACAAAAATAGGTAACAAAATCATGTTACCTAATCGCAACCACCCAATCTCAAATAGCCATCATAATGACGGCTCGCGGTCTGGACTCCATAGCAGCTTTCTTTGGTCAAGGGCAAATGGCCAAGAGGCCATTGACTGATGTGTAACACAGTCATTACAGTTTGTTTTATTGAGCGTCATGTTTTCAGGCAGACTGTTAAAGATTCAACACACATCTCCTGGACATCCTATAGAACTCAACCAATCGGATGACGACTTCGAAACTCCTGAAGTGTTTCTAATTTTGTGTGTCTTGTGCATCAGATGTTCAGCCGATGGTCTTTGGCTGTGACCTCTAAGCAACTACTTATTCTTGTTACAAACTGTACAATTCTAGTTCTGATCATTGTTTAAAATATGACAGAAGATTGGTGGTTATGCTTGAACTATTTTTTGTGTGTATTGATGTATTCCTCCAGGGTTCAGAAGAAAGGAGTTCAGGGGAAAACTGGCCATCGCCATTACAGCTAATTTCATAAACCGCAACACGACTGCAGAAGCAAAGGTGGAGGAGATCAGTGGAGTTGCCTTCATCTTCAACCAGAAGTTTTTTCAGGACCTCAGAGAAGCTACAGGTACGATAAGCACTTTATTATTATACCTCCCAGCCTCAATGTAGGAATGTCAACTGCAGCTTTGTAGCTTTTGCTGATCTTCCAGCTGCATACTAAAAGACTTCGCCGTGTAAAAAATAAATACACAGATGATCTCTTATTAAAGAGTTTGTGTGATGTTACACAGTTCTTCTCTGCTGCACTGTCCCTGTGCTGAGTCAACAGTCTGCGCTGTTGTTTTCTGAGATGTGTACCGTATTTTTTCTGTAATACATGTCTAGTTTTAGACACAAGTGTTCAGCCATAGAGATGGTGATGATAACTAGCTTGTGCTTTTTAGAACAGAGCTACATAAATGAACGTGTTAACATGCAATAAACTGCTCATTGTTTTTTTTCTCTTATTATTTTCGTTTTTGTGACGCAGTTTGAGAAACGTCAAATTTGTTGTAGACTACTTTGTGTGGGATGAATAGCAAGCGCTGTTGCATGGGTATGTTATGATATTTCGTTATAAAGCTAAATTTGTTACCAGCCAATTTGGACTTTATGTTTAGAACAAAATGACGAACGCAAGCAAACTGAAAAGCAGATTATTCACAACTGTGGCTGTGTTTTGTGTGATTTATACTGCAGTGTGTCTTGTTTTTTAGAGAATACGGTAATTGTTGTTGTTATTGTCTCTAGCTGATGGAAGGAGTGATGCATATCTGCTGCCCAGATGGAACTTAATTGCATCAGTGAAAGGATGCAAACCACTTCCTGTCTTTCTTCTCCTCTCTCTATCTCCCTCCTCCTCCTCTCCTTCTCCCACTTCTCACGTCTTTGTTCCGCTGATGTGATTTTTCAGGGATTGACCTGGAAAACATTGTGTACTATAAGGATGACACACACTACTTCGTAATGACGGCCAAAAAGCAGAGTCTGCTGGAGAAGGGCGTCATACTGCATGTGAGTGATCAAAGAATGAATCCGGCAACTCATGTCTATTTTCTCTCTCTCTCTCTCTCTCTCTCTCTCTCTCTCTCTCTCTCTCTCTCTCTCTCTCTCTCAATATTAGCCTGCCTATTAGACATTTTAGTTAATCTATCCAACAGAAAAATGGATTCTACAGGTTTCATTCTTGCTTTCTATAAGAGCCATTTGGCCCTGGGAGTATAAATAGTCATTAATTTGAAGGGACAGTGTGTTCCCTTTTATTCACAATAAGCTCTTCAGCTCAGTTTCCAGAACTGCCAAGTTTGTTAAAGCATTAACAAGGAACTTCAATTACATCTCTCTCTCCCTGTCTCTGTCTGTCTCTCTCTCTCCCTGTCTTTCTGTGTCTCTCTCTCAGTCGCTCTCTTTCTCTCTCTGCATATTCATAACAGTGAATATAATGATGCATGATAATGACACCAATTTTGGTTGCAAGATATTCATGCCTACCTTGCATGTTTTGAGGGGATAATTTACAGAATCTCGTTGAACAATCACTTGTGACAAATGCTTCAGCATCACGTCTGTAACGGTGCTCAGAACAAAGCCGTTGTGAATGACAGACTCTAAGAGGCCTCTTCTGTTTTAAACACACTGCTTCACCTCTTCACTGCAGCGTGAATCAGAAAGCAACAGACCTCTCAAATATCTCATTATCATACCCACACACACACTCATGAATCAGTTATTTACCGCATCGTCTTTTCCATCAACAGATGACTTAGATTGTTTGCGAAAGATCAAAACCACCATTAAAAAAACACACAAGGACAGTCTGCCTGTCTCAAGCTTATTTAAATAAAAATTGTGTTTGACATTACAATTGTCTTATGTCAGATGACACATTTCCTTCTGTCAAAACAAGCAATAACCGGTAATTGAGGTCATATTTGAAACATTTTCGAAACATGACATCCTAAAGTCTCCATGAAATTAAATTTGTCGTGTGGCTTTTAGTTCACGCAAATCAACTTAGAGGCCATCTGAACGTGAGTGTTCATTACGTTTGTCCGATAAAATGCATTCTAGAATCAAAATTCCCCTTCCCCCAATATTACCTCCAAGCGATTCATGAAGTTGCGATTTTGTGAAGTAAATTACTCATCGTTTAAAAATGAAACATTTAAAATATGTGCCCGGTTGTCTTATGTACATAGAAAATTTGAAAAACAAGATTCAAAGTTGTTCAAGACTTTCCAACTTTTGTCCTTTCCCTTTTCCTCTTTTAATTGATTTTTTTTGTTCTCATGTGCAGGACTATGCCGACACAGAAATGCTGCTTTCCAGGGCCAATGTGGACCAGAAGGCTCTGCTGTCTTATGCCAGAGAGGCTGCAGATTTCTCCACCAATCAGCAGCTTCCTACTCTAGATTTTGCCATCAACCACTATGGCCAGCCCGATGTCGCCATGTTTGACTTCACGTGTATGTACGCCTCAGAAAACGCGGCACTGGTTCGTCAGCGTAACGGCCATAAGCTGCTGGTAGCCCTCGTGGGGGATAGTCTTCTAGAGGTGAGTAGAACAGACATCAAAGTATTTTTATGAGGGTTTGTGAGTTGAAAATGAACAACTGCTTATGTGAGCTTCTAAAATTACATTTTCTCACATCGTTTTGACAACAGCTAGTTTAACATCTGTGGTGGTACGAACATTTACAGTTAAACCAGCTGTAGCAGAATTCTGTGGTTAGTTTTTCCTCATGTAGTTGACAAATCTAACTAATAACAACTTTCCAGTCTCTCATTTATCACTTTTAGTATAGGAATAACACAATGACTGATCCTCATTGTGGTGTTTTTGTTGTTGTATAGCCTTTCTGGCCAATGGGTACTGGAATAGCAAGAGGTTTCTTGGCAGCCATGGACGCAGCTTGGATGGTGCGAAGTTGGGCTCACGGTAGCTCTCCTCTAGAGGTGCTGGCTGAACGGTAAGACAGATGCTAATAGTGCACCATTTAACAGCTTACTGGGTGGTGTATACAATAATGTATACTCAGAGATGTGAATCTATATGCAGTATGCACTGATAGGAATTTTAAAAGGTTGTTATCAGATGACCTCACTGTGTTGCGATTTAGTGAGTGGTTTCAAGTTGTGGTTGCTCTGCATTTTTATCCGATTTGGAAATGAAAGGCCAAGCTGAATACGTTGCATTATGGGATTCGATACCTCAGAGTGCTGTAGTTGCACATTAGGCTAATGTATTTGCTCTTTTGGGTATTTCGTGCACTGAGAAAATTCCAAAGTGCACAAAACAGCATGTTTGTGGGGACATAACTAATATGGCCAAAGGCAAGCTGAAGGGAATGCAAGTATGTTATCATGTTGTTATAATAACCTCGGCTCTCTTGTGTTTCAGAGAAAGTATCTATCGACTGCTGCCTCAAACGACACCAGAGAATGTGAGTAAGAACTTCAGCCAGTACAGCGTTGATCCAACTACACGGTACCCAAACATCAGCCTTCACCAAGTCAGACCCAACCAGGTTGGTTCACGAAGAGCATTTTAGCCTCTGTATTGTTACTGGATAGAAAGCAATTTAAAGTCTCACACGTGATAGTTCTGTGAGATCTAATACCAGTTTAATTGTTGGTAGGTACGGCATCTGTTAGACACCGGAGAGACAAGAGATTTGCGAATCGACATGGAGAACGCTGTCAACTCCTCGACTCCTAAGCTCGCAAGAAATGGTGGGTGGACATCGCACGGTATTGCGCTGCAACTTTGGATACGTTTAGTTTTTCTTTCTTACGTGGGACAGTCTTATTGTAAACGTTATAACTTGATTATATTTTTATCCTAGAACAACTTCTTGAGAAGCAGTTGCAAGGTAACTGTGGATGACTCGAATCCGAATGCATGATGCCATGTCCTAAAGACTTTAAAGCTTTGCGATGTTTTGTATGAATATAGTAACTGACATAGGGCTGCACGATTATGACCGAAACATAATTGTTGACCATTTCAACTGATATCGCAATGATTTCGCAATCGCAGTTGTTTTCGATTAATATAATTTTTTCTTTTTTACTTTTTCAATTAATAGAGTTTACAGGAAACGACTTGTTTTGTATCTATCAATTGCATACTACATTCTTTACAAAACAAACCAAAATAATGTTTCTGATTTACTTTAACACTGCATCAGTGGGCTACACTGGCCCTCTTAGCAGCATCAAAAACAAAACTGCTATTCAAAATTTGAATAAATTAAAACCGTATTTGGGAAATATGTGGTTTAAGCTCATAAATGTTAGTGATACAATCAACAACAATCTTAGCTCAGCTTTATAAAAGCAACACATTGTGAATGGACTATATAGACTTGGAATGCCGTAATTGTCATATTTTACGATTCGTTAAACATAGATGCGGTAATCATTATCTTGATTATTTATTCGATTAATTGTGCAGCCCTACTCTCATATGAACCGGAACGATGTCTTTCAAAGCTTTTCAATTAAAAGCACCTGTCGCACTACTGTTGTTAGTTTTTACTAACAAATATTTGCGGCTATTTACAAATAGAAAACAAAAGGCTTAACTATTTTCAGCCCTGTCAGTGTCTTGAATGTTCCGTAACCTCTCGAAGGGGAATGAAATGCACCCTGAACCTTCATCAGACCCCGATCTGATCATGTGACTAACAGATCCAAGCACTGATTGGACACCAGCGCATTCCGTTACCAAATAGTCAAGATTCTTACTTCAAAGTCTTTGTTTGACTTTCCCCCTCTAGAGTCCATTGTGCGTTCCAGTAAGCTGCTTAACTGGTGTCAGAGGCAAACAGAGGGCTACCGGGGTGTCAGCGTGTCCGATCTCACAATGTCCTGGAAGAGCGGTCTGGCGCTGTGTGCGCTCATCCATCGATACAGACCAGACCTCATGTAAGTGCAGTATGCCACATGCTGGTCCTAACAAAAGCCCTGTGTTATTATGTTCTATATTTAGAGATGCAGGAATGAAGGACAAACAGAGGTTCGGTTCGGAGGTTCAGGCAAAAAAACAAACAAATTTAAGAGCAGAAGAGTAACGCTCCTGCAGTGTGAGATGACAGAAGATAAAGCAAAGTTCATAAGTGTAATGTTTAAATAATATTGAGTTTCAGTGGATGGTCATTATTTTAGTTGCATACTTGTGGTGTTTGCTTCATAGTACATCTATATTAAAAATCTGTCTTCATCATATTACATTTGTTTTAGTTTGACCACAGTGGATCTCCACAGTTGATTTTAATTAAGCGATAATCTTGTTGCTCATATTGCAAGAATGTTTTGTCAGCTGCTGTAACCGAGTTGTCATCACCTCGTTACCTTTGATTAGTTATTTATGGCTTTGTAATGATACAGTGTTTGTTTACTTGGCATACTTGTCTGTTGAGTCGTCACACTGTAGTAGCAGTGCAGCTGGGGCAGTTGCTCTTTTGCAGTGGGGCAGAAGGGCAGGA
>JAZGTJ010019351.1:0-10953 GCA_036877575.1 Botia almorhae | reverse complement strand
GAGAAAATTAAGTGATGCTTAACTTCTGTTTGAGATTATATCTCATTAAGATTATTTTTCTTACCCCGTTGGCAGATAATTTTGCTTGTTTTAAGCAAACAAACACTTTTTTTTCAGAAAACAAGACATATTTTCTTATGCTATTTCACGTGTCACCTCTTTTATTTACAATATCCTTGCTCGCTGCGGCGCTCATTATCTGCTTATGAAGAGGAATCCAGCAGACCAGCACGATATGGCGCAACTAAACTTGATGCTGTTACATGATTGGCTGTTAGCGTGTCACTCCCTACGTTGCTAGGTTACCAGAGGGCGAGTGCCTTTGTTAATGCAACCAAACTTGCTTCGCAACCTCTGTTTTCTTCTGATGAAGAATAAAAAATATCGAACGTTTTATCGAACACATTTTTTATTGATATCGAGCATGTGTCTATCGCGATATATATCGTTATCGTTTTATCGCCCAGCCCGGGGCGTCCGCTGCACCTGCTCCAGTGAGGACCGGGCCACAGCCCCGTTCCCGTTGAGCTGGCCGTAGGAAGTCGATACCCGCTACTCAGGCCCCTGACCAGCCCTCCAAGAGGATGGCTAAGCGGCCCTGAGTGGTGTCGCCTGGAGGGACTGCACCGCTCCTTCCCCCGGTGGAGGGCTGGGTGGAGAATCCTTGGTTTTCTTTTGGTACCCACATTGTCAAAAAAAGAGCAGTTTTCTCGCCCTCTGGGCCATACTGGATGTTGCCTGACAGTGAGAGACGTGTTGCTTCCTCACTCCTGGGCTCGTCCTTCGCCACGGCGGGTGCTGGTGCGTTTGCAGGGCATGGCCCCTCCTCAACCTGCTTTTTGGCTCTCGCCCGGCCCCGGCACAAATTCGGGCATGTCTCTCGCCCCTCTGGTACTGCTTGCACAGAGTCTGGGGGCCTGGCTAGCGCTCCAAAGCCCGTCTCACTGGCTCCTGAGAACGATCAGACTCGGCTACGCGATTCAGTTCACCAGGCACCCCCCCAGGGTCCTGCAAGCAGAGATTGCAGTCCTCCTGGCGAATGACGCAATAGAGCCTGTCCCTCCAGCCGAGATGAAGTCTGGGTTTTACAGCCCGTAATTCATCGTGCCGAAGAAGGGAGGTGGGCTGCGGCCAATCTTGGACGTGCGTGTCTTGAATCGGTCCCTGCACAAGCTACCGTTCAAGATGCTCACGCAGAAACGCATTCTCTCATGCATTCACACCAACAATTGGTTCGCAGCGATCGACCTGAAGGATGCGTACTTCCACGTCTCGATCCTGCCGCGACACAGGTCGCCCCACGTCTTTACCAAAGTCGTGGAGGCCGCCCTTGCCCCATTGCGGGAAGTGGGCGTCCGCATCCTCAACTATCTCGACGACTGGCTCATTCTGGCCCACTCTTGAGAGCAGTTGTGTGAACACAGGGACCGGGTGCTCTGGCACCTCAGCCACCTGGGGCTTTGGGTCAACTGGGAAAAGAGCAAGCTCTCCCCAACACAAAGCATCTCTTTTTTCGGTGTGGAGCTGGACTCGGTCACTATGAGGGCGTGCCTCTCCAACGAGCATGCGCAGTCGCTGCTGTGTTGTCTGAACAAGTTCAGCACCAAGACTGTGGTCCCACTGAAACTCTTTTAGAGGCTCCTGCGGCATATGGCATCTACGGCTGCGGTCACTCGCATTGGCCTGATGCATATAAGACCACTGCAGCACTGGCTACACGACCGGGTCCCGAGGTGGGCATGGCGCCGCGGCACATACCGGGTGACTATCACTCTGACGGGCTGCCAAACCTTCAGCCCTTGGTCGGACCTTGCCTTTCTACGGGACGGGGTCCCCTTAGAACAAGTTTTCAGGCACGTCATTGTCACGACGGATGCCTCCAAGACAGGTTGGGGTTCCGTATGCCACGGGCAGGCAGCTTCGGGCTCCTGGACAGGATCTCGGCCCCTGTGGCACATCAATTGCCTCAAGTTGTTGGCAGTGCCCTTTCAGCCAACTCAACCGTGCGGCCGATGCCCTCTCACGGCAGCTGTCGGGCCCAGGAGAGTGGCGACTCCATCCCCAGGCGGTCCAGCTGATCTGGAGTCGATTCGGGACCTGTTTGCTTCCCGCGAGTCCTCCCATTGCCCGCTGTTTTATTCCCTGTCCGAGGCACCCCTCGGGACGGACGCGTGGGCACACAGCTGGCCCCGGGGCCTACGCAAATACGCATTTTCCCCAGTGAGCCTCCTTGCACAGACCCTGTGCAAGGTCAGGGAGGACAAGGAGCAGGTCTTGCTGGTTGCGCCATTCTGGCCCGTCCGGACCTGGTTTTCGGACCTGGCACTCCTTGCGACAGCCCCTCCTTGGAAGATTCCCCTTAAGAAGAACCATCTTTCTCAGGGACGGGGTGCTATCTGGCACCCGCGCCCCGACCTTTGGAACCTTCATGTGTGGTTCGTGGATGGGACGCGGTGACCCTGAGTGACTTGCCCCCGGGTGTGGTAGACACTATCACTCAGGCAAGAGCTCCTTCCACCAGGCACGCATATGCATGCTTTCCTTTCTGCAGGAAGGGTTGGAACGAAGGTTGTCCCCTTCCACCCTGAAGGTGTATGTGGCGGCTATATCGGCCCATCACCTGGCAGTAGAAGGTAAGTATTTAGGAAAGCACGAGCTGGTCATCAGGTTCCTACATGGCGCCTGGAGAGTGAACCCTCCGAGGCCGCCCCTCTTTCCCTCCTGGGATCTTTCCGTAATCCTCTCTGTAGCGCTCATCTCTATCAGGAGGGTGGGGGACCTGCAGGCATTGTTGGTCATTGAGTCGTGCCTAGAGTTCGGGCCTGCCTACTCTCACGTGATCTTGAGACCCGGCTATGTGCCCAAGGTTCCCACCATGCCCTTCACAGGTCAGGTGCTGAACCTGCAAGCGCTGCCCTCGGAGGAGGCAGATCCAGTCCTTTTCTTGCTGTGTCCTGTCTGCGCATCTACGTGGACCGCACACGTGGATCAGCTCTTTTTCTGCTTCAGATGGAGGCAGAAGGGTAAGGCCCTCTCCAAACAGAGGTTGGCCCACTGGATAGTGGATGCCATCGCCTTGGCTTACCAGGCCCAGGGCATGCCGTGTCCCCCGGGAGTGAGGGCTCACTCGACTAGGAGTGTTGCCTCCTCCTGGGTTTAGCAGACATCTGCAGAGCTTCAGGCTGGGCGACACCCAACACCTTTGCGAGGTTTTATAACCTCAGGGTAGAGCCTGTGTCCTCCTGTGTGTTGGGGCCCACTGGCTAGTGGGCAGGAGGACGGGCTTGGTGTTTTGCTTGCATTTCACCTTCCCCCTGGGATAGGGGGACTTAGGCAGTTGTATTCATTCGCAGTGGTTTCCCAGTGGTGAACCCTACGTTGTGATTCCTCCGGCACCCGCCGGCAAGCAGGCTCGGCAGAGGAGCCTCACGCCAAGCCCAGCACTTGTGTATGTATGCCTCTGTCAGCCCCTGTGCTGGGCTAGGTGATCCCTCATGCGTATCTTCCACGGTACGGTTCCCCTATCGGTGAACCTGTGTCTTTCCCTTGGCGCCAGTACGGCTGCCGGTCTCTGCGGGCAGTGAGCCGTCCCAGTAGGAAGGACCTGCACAGAGACTTTTTCATGGGTGGTACTGCCAGGTCAGTCTGTACCCTATCTCCACACATTACCTCCTTCGGCGGGGTGTGGTCTCCGCAACGCCTTTCGTCTGGAACGGGCGTTTTCCCCAGTGTTTTTCGTGGCTATCCCGTGAAAGGAAGGAGACATCAAGGTGCCTTCTCCTGCGGGGGAAAAGGAACAAGTGCCACGATCCCTCTGTGATCAGGCTCCGCACCTGACTGGGTTGCGACATGTTGCCTGCGCGGAGCGCTGGAAGGTTACAGAGGCAGGGGAACTGTTTTACAGAGGCACGCTTTCGCCTGCCCGTACTGACATTCCTAGCCCGTAATGTGGGTCGGCTTGCGCCATTTTCCAAAGGGTCCCCATTCGTCAGTCAGTTGACGTAACATCGAACGTGACTGACTGTAAGGGAACGTCCTGGTTACATATGTAACCCCCTGAAGGAGGGAACGGAGACGCTATGTCCCCCGGCCGCAAGCCTGACTCACCGCTGATTGGCCGGGACACATCTCGGCTCCACAGCAAGAACCTGAATGAAAGCGAGCGCAGCGCTTTTGCCCAAATGCTCCTTGGCTTTTTCCTCTCGGGCCGGTGCTCATTGGCGCATTTTTTTTTCTATGCGAAGGTGATAGGGCTCTCAAGCAAGACCCCATACGTCAGTCAGTTGACGTAACATCTCCGTTCCCTCCTTCAGGGAATAGGGGTTACATATGTAACCAGGACGTTATCTAGTGTTGAGGTTGTCTAGCTGTGTTTTCATGAGGAGTAATATGTCAATGGATCCTCCTGTTAAATTCCAGGAAGATCAATGGTAATACACATTTATACATTGAGTCTAAGAGATTCACCTGTCAAATACAGAGAGGGAGAGAATTCCAAAGTTTTGGAGCAAAGGAAGAAAAACTCCAGTCACCCATGACTCAAGAGACCAAGATTACGTCTTGAGGTGTAAACAGTTAAACGGTCTAACAAATACTGAGGTGCCAATCCATGCAAGGCCTTGTAGATAAGCATAAGAATTTTAAAATCAACACGAAATCTTACAAGAAGCCAGTGTAGGAATTCTAAAAATTGGAGTGATGTGATCTGTAGCCCTGGCCCAAAAATCTTGCAGCAGAATTTTGGACATTTCTGCAATTTATTTAGGGTAGTTTTTCGAAACCCCATTAGCAAAACATTACAATAATCAATACAGGAGAAAAAAAATGTATTAATCAATTTTTAGCCACAGTAAAAGATAACATGGGGCGCAGCCTTGCAATACTTCTGGGATTTGAGTGAATGTAGATCTGGCTGTCAACAGCATAAAAGTGAAACTTAAGCCGAAAAGATCTAAGGAGCTGACCTAGAGGAAACACGAACTTAAAAGTATTAGACTCAAGATCAATCCCTGAGGCACACCAAATTTTATTTTAGACTTGTTTCCACCGATGCCTAATTGCTTACTGTAAGGTAAGACTTGAACCATTTTAATATAGTCACAGTGTTACCAAACACTCATACAAGTAAGTAAAATAGAATGATCAACAGTGTCGAAAGCTGCACTAGAAATCAAGATTAACAGATGGCCCGAGTCTGAAGCAATTAACAAATAATTTGTAACTTTCACTAATGCTGTTTCAGTACTGTGGAATTTGCGAAAGCCAGATTGAATGGGCTCAAACAGATTCTCCCAAACTCACCCGTTGTCTGATCTCAACCACGGAAACAGACTCATCTCCATGCTCTACCGCTTACCTGCTCCAGTTTGTGTGTGTCTTCCAGATCTCCTTTGTGTTCTCCAGTGTTGTGTTGTGTGTGTGACTCCATCTCCAGTCTCCATCGTCATCGTCAGCTTCTGGACTTCCATCGTTTGTATCCACATTATCATACCTGTTATCCATAGTTATCTGGACATTAACATTACCTGTTTTCATATTACTACTCTGTGCAATAAATACACTTGTTGGCTGAACTAACATCTGTCTGAATTCCGTCACAATCTGTCAGAAAACGTGCACTATGGAGGTGATGGTATGGAGATGATACAGTAGTTATAGAAGTAATACAATATGTAATATAATATATGTGATTAAAGAAAGTTTTCAGATTAAAGAAAACCACTTGTCTTAGGAGGCCTGTAGACACACAGACAGAGACATTTAAAAGAACAAAACAGAGGTGTAGCAAGAGGACTATATTTTAATCGTTGATTATATTACACAATGATGCCCCCACCTCTACCTGGAAGTCATAGGAAATCAAATAAACAATAGCCATTGGTGGTAAGGTCATTAAACAGGAGTCCATCAGATTGACTATGCCAGGTTTCCGTTAAGCACACCAAGTCAAGTTCCTTTTTCATGATAATACCTGCTAACATTAAAAACTTATTATTTATAGACATTATTTATAGTGCATTAATAAGCGCCGATTTCACCATGCGTGGTGATGTAAAAGGTAGCATGAAAGCTTTGCGCTGAAATGACGACACCATGATGTTATCCAATAGAGAATGTGTAAACCTGCACCTAGACGCACAATGTATGTAGTGTGGAGGGCCAGAATACGACATTACATCAAAGTCCCCAGGTGCCGTTAGATAATAATTCCACTTTAATTCGGCAGACTAAGGGCATTGTACCTTAGAGCCATGAAAAGAAGGTCCCTAGCAGCAAAAAAACTCATTTCCAAATGGGACCAGGGTCAAACAGTAGGAGGGGTAATGCCGGCAAATATAACTCTGGAGTAAAAACAGTAGTCCAAAAATTACTGTTAGTAATTAGTCTTTAGCATCTGGCTAAACACTGAATACTTTTGAAAGCTAATAAAAAAACAGAGAGGGGAGTGGCAGCAGCCAAACTGCTCCAGCGTACCCTTTTAACCAGAACCCAACAATAACCCTCTTATTATATGTGAATGACCTGTTTTTAACTATTAATTATGTTCTGTTGTATATAAAGTCTCCAGACAGAGAGACTCTGTGCTTCTGCTGACAGCTGTGTGTCTGTTCGGAGCAACTGGTCAATAAATCTACCAAATAATTTCAATACGACTGCCTCTTTCACTTAGCAAAGGTTATGAAGGTATTTTGGTATTCATTATTTATTTTTCCTGATTATTTATTCAGATTGTTATCCCGATTGATTTCGATTGTTGTTTTGAAAACAACAATCGATCATTCCTGCTATATTGAAGGTTAGCTAGTTGTACTATTTTTAATTATTCTGCTTACAATTAAAATCATAAACTTTAAAAAAAAACTCTAAAAAAACATTTGAAAATTATAAAAGTTTGTGGATTGTCTTTGGAAATTGATTTTTTTTATTTATTTTTTTTTACCTCACAAAAAAGGAGCTGAGAAAAATCAGTAGGGTTTTAAATCCAGATCTCTAAGAGCTTGAGGATGGTCAACCAGAAGATGAAGAGAATGCTCTTGAAGCCAAAAAAGCTGCACTCAAGATAACAATACACATCCTAAAGACAAAATAAAAGCACAGCCTCTTCAACAAACTAGTTCAATGTTAGTGTATTTGTATGGCGAGAATGTTGAGTGAGGCAGAGAGTCATCAAACCCCCAAGTCTCTGACTGAGATGTATACACATTTTCTGATTTTCCAGACATTACAGATGAATGATAAATACAGGGAACGACAACATTCAGATCCACACCTGAGTAGAGAGTACATTCTTTTACTCGGAAAGCTGGCCTTTCCGCAGCTGAGGAAAAGTCATGTGATCTTCTACGAAGAAGACCTGAGAAGGGTGTGGCAGTGACGTCAAAGATGCATCACTGTACTTAGGGCTGTGCACCCAGATATTCAGGGAAGAATTGGAATTAAATCAAAGGAAAGTCTATTTCTTTGTGCATTTAAGTTTCCAAGAGTATTTTGCTGCTTTATTTGTTCACCTTCACTGGTTTACAACTCAAAAATCCATTAGTGATGAACTTAACAGACCAACCCAAGACACAGATTTAAGAGAGCTTTGTGTGACTCCAACTCTGTTTGATCTACACAAGAACACTATTAACCAGGCTTAAGAGTCAAGAAGTGGCCATTTTGACCTTTTCCTTCGCTTCCTCCTTGCCCTTTCACAGGAGCGCAGTAAGACCTTGTTTCACCACCTTCCAATACAAATAGGAGATAGCACACACAACAATGAAGACACGGTTAGATACATAAAGGAAAAGTTAGGGGCAGGTCTTAGCCCAGAGAGATCAATCTTTTCCACTGCCTCAATAAACTAAATGACCATTTTCTTGTGAAGAAAATCCAAACTTTCATTAGAAGTACTTTCAAATGTGCAGTGGTCAGCTTTGGTGTTTGTGTTGCTTACTAGCGATGAGGGTCTAGAGATTTTTGACTTGAGATTTTTTTTTTAAATCAGATGCTTGTCTTTTAAGGCTTCACCTGTTATCAAGGCCATTCGAACTGCCATGTAAGTAGCACCAAATCCCCACTGCAAGAAACATCAATGTACATTTTTTAAGTTAAGGCTGTGTTTGCGGTAAGATATTTGTTGAATTTCTAGATTGTCCGATTGCAACCTGACAAAGGCATGCTGTTCAGCTTTAGCTTCTATTCTTGAATCAAATTCCATTGTTTTGAGAGATCTGGACCTGAGTTTCAATGACCTTCAAGGCAAAGGAGTCAAACACCTTTGCTCTGCACTGCGGGGGTTCACACTGCACACTGGAGACACTAAAGTAAAGAACAGTGTTATAATCTATCACACATTTGACATATCCTAATGTAATTCGTAAATGGTTCTTCCACTCATATTTTATTGTTGTAGACAGAGGTTTTGTGGACTCTGGAGAAACGGCTGTTCAGAACTCACTTCTGCTCTGGAGTCAAATCCATCACATCTTAAGTAACTGGACCTGAGTTACAATAACATGTAAATGAGGCAGCCATCTGGCTGGTGGTTTTACTACCTCATTGTAGCCAGGAGACTCTTAGGTCTGTATATGTCCTGAATTTGGCAGTAAACTCCATTTCAAAACAATCTCATGGCAATTCATGGCAACTATTTTTCAATTTAGCAATTTCATGACTAATTCATATTTCTAAAATCCCATTTGTACATTTTCATACGATCTGCTTTTGGCCCAGTAATGGTTAGGGTTAGTGGTGGGGTTGGAGGTGGACTTTCATGCTTGGGTAAGGATCACCCATTAGCCCAGCGACAGAATCCAGTGGTCTTTCCTTGGTGCTCTTAACAGAATTGAGTCTATTGATAATTTTAATCTAACTCCAAATTAATTAATAAGGGTTCTGATCTGATACTGAACACAATTGAGTAATTTGACTAATTGTAAATTCTCATACTCTTAGTTATTTATTCATTAGGGACCAGATGTCTCATAGCTTCGCACTAACCCGTATATGCGGATCTCACAGTCACAAAATTGCCAGTCTGATTTGACTGTGTAAACGAATATGATTAAATCTGACTTGCTTGCTCCAATCTAATAATTGTTATCTTAGTCACGATCATGCAATTTGCATGTTATAGACAAAAATCTGGGGATCTTGGTTGATGTGCCCCATGCTCTATTCAACTCTAACTCCTCAGTATGATCTTATCATGACATGCTGTCATGACATGACAATGACTTATTTTGCAGTAACATCAGATTCCTAAACTACTGGAAATAACAATTTCTAAAGAACTTCAGATAAGTCAGGTGAAACTTAAAACACCAATTAGAGAATGCACTACAACTTCATATAATGAAAAGGATCAGCATGAAGCAAATACACTTATAAAGTCATATGTGGCAATGGATACACAGACAGTAATTGTGTGGGTAGTTCTGGTTACGAAATGCTTCCCTTTGTATTGCCTAGTACCCTTATATATACAGATAGGACAAAGAGTCATACATTCTATGCCCAATTTAGTATTTGGTCTGGTAAGGTTCTCGTGACCGCAAGGGTCACCCAGCTGGGATAGTAACACTCCATTTTCCAAATCTCCAGGAGTTTAAAATTCCTTTTTTTTATAAAACGTTTTTAACCCCTTGGTAAAAAATGTAAAATTGAAATTGATCTATTTTTATAGAGCTTTTTTACAATATTGCATTGTTTAAAGCAGCGTTCCCTTTCAGTCAGCCACATTTGACATTACGTTATTGAACTGACATATGGGGTCTCGCTTGAGACCCCCTTGAATTTCGTGAGTCCCCTTGGACTTGCTTGAATTCGCTACTCGCGTTCATTCGACTATTGCCTTTGGAGTTCTCCAGCGTCCCCTGCAAATGATGATGCAATCAGTGGCGGTTCCTCTTGGCGGTTCGGCGGACCTGGTTCCGCCTAATTACGTCTTTCTGTTCTTTTTAAAGATGCCTTTCTGTCCGTATGTTCCTGGATGTGTTCACTTCCTGACCTTGTCTGTTGACCATGCTCACTGCATCACATGCCTGGGCGAGAACCATGCAGTTGCGGTGTTCATGGTTGGGTTATTATGAGAGCATGCCCATCTCAAAGCTGCGGTCACTCAGACTCCCCACCATGTCATTCCCTGTGGACCTCCCAGTCCTCTGCAGCGTTGGGACTAGAGCTGTCAGGTGGTGTTGGTGCTCCCTGAAGGACACGTTATTACCTTCGGCGCTCCAGATAAAGACCAGATGTTGAACACTGCATCGGAGAGTGGGCTGTTCTTCTCTGATGATGAGGCAGAACTTCCCCCTTTGGGCTGGGTCATTCCTCCGAACTCTGACTCAGGGTTGACAGCCATGCTTGAGAGTGGAGCCCTCTGCCCAGTCCAGAGTGTTCACGGCTGGAGGATTTCTGGGTATGCACGGGAACCCCTGTCCTGCCCCAGTGCCTTTTTTACCGGAAGTGCATGAGGAGCTTAAAACTCCCCTCCACTGTCACTACCCTTGATGGGGGGCTGATTTTCTGACAGAATTGCAAAGGTGCCGATATTTTTGGCCATGACTGTACAGGGTGAAAAGCAGAGTCCCAGGCACTGAGCCCTGCAGCACTCAGACTTTGTGATTGATATGACACCTCACTCACAGCAACAAATTGGAATCGGTAATATAAATATGATTTATACCAGTCAGGGCTTAAAAACGGAAAAAAAATCCATTCGGTTCACTCCGAGCAGAATCGATATTATAACGTTTCTGTTCTTGCGTTCCTCATTAAACAATACGTTCTGAAAAAGGTTTTCTAGAAAAAATACTGGTTAGTAAACGTTATTTTATTACACGGCGCCAAAGATAGATAGATAGATAGACAGATAGTGTGTGCCTTTTAATAACATGTTTGGCATTATGTTTACAAATGATTAAACCAAATTCCGTGTTCGTGTCATTTGAACTTCTTGTCTTTAAAACCGAA
>JAZGTJ010019349.1:0-10955 GCA_036877575.1 Botia almorhae | reverse complement strand
CTGATGATGAAGAAACTGATGATGAAGAAACTGATGATGAAGAAGCTGATGATGAAGTAACTGATGATGAAGAGGCTAATGATGAAGAACCTGATGATGAAGAAACTAATGATGAAGAAGCTGATGATGAACCTGATGATGAAGAAACTGATGAAGAAGAACCTGATGATGAAGAAACTGATGATGAACCTGATGATGAAGAAACTGATGATGAAGAACCTGATGATGAAGAAACTGATGATGAAGAAACTGATGATGAAGAAACTGATGATGAAGAAACTGCAGCAAAGCAATCGGCTTTAGTCTCATTTGTTAACTGACCTCATTTCACATGAATTCAGTGTGTTCATAACAGCTGTGAAATGTGACTGTCCACAACTGATGTGCTTGTGATAATCCTTTATTTAAAGGATCTGGAAGGCTTTAGGTTAATATAAGAACATGACACACTATAAGTAGATATATCCTACCAGTCATAAAAATGTGTTTTTAACTATCTGGTCTAAATGGTTCCTTTAAACATGAGAAAGAACTCAGGATTACATTTCTGCACTTGAGATGTGTGTGGAGATGATGGGGAAGTAAATATCAGTTACCAGCTGATCTCGTTGTATTAAATCACCGCACAGTCATGTTCCATGCACAAGAAAATGCTGTAAAACGATTCTAGTTTTCACATAAAGATGAAAAGAATTGTCTGCCCGGATTCAACTGTAATCTCTTCTGAAGAAAGCACTAAATGTATGAGACTCTCTCTTATCAGTGTTCCTCTGCTCCTTCACAATCTGAATCCCTCCAGAGACTCATTCAGTATCTCCTGAATTGATCCTGGATTAGAGGAACTGAATTCAGCACATTGTTCTGAGCTTGTTGAACTTGTATCACAGACTGAAGTCATGATGTCTTTCTGTATGATAGCAGGTATACGGGGTTAAACAGAGCGCTTTACTCCAGCTTCACTGAGGTGATTAACTGCAGAAATCATCTCTGTATGTCAGATCTGTGCTGAGCTTTTGACACGCGAGTGTTCCAGTGACACGCTGATGGAATGACAGCAGGAGTACAGTGAGCTCAGGATAAGTGTGTACTGCTGCTGTGTAAGAATAAAGCAGTTAAAGCAGAATGAAAGGTTATCCATATTCCAAAATGAGGACTAGAACAGAACTAGATGATAATTACAGTAAATATAATTAGGTGTTTTGTTTAAAGAAGAATAGCACAAGTTAAATATTACACCAAACAAAGTTTGTTAGGTTTAAAAGGGTAAATCAGTATTAACATTTCACTATCATTTCTGGAGGAAACAAATAAGTGGAAATGTGTTTAATACAAGTCCAACTGTCTAACTATTAGCCCACCAACTGCCCTTGTAGTTGATTTTGACTTCAATATGTTTGATAATGACTCTGGGCTGGTGACGTTTGTGTCACACACAGCCTTCAAATGTGACATCACTGTGGTGTAGATGTGCTGGACTGAATGAAACTGTCACAGAAACGTCACACTTATACCAGAACAATTTAAAACCTACAGGAGACCTCATGCAGAAACACTATGTTATCTGAAGTTTTGTATGTGTATATCTGTGTGAGACAGGACAGGAAGATGGGACAGCACAGTGACTGAATTAGCAACTTCCTGCAGGCGCATTGTCAAAACTGCTGCATGCGGACATGACCTCCATCATTACCAGAGTCTGTGGCTGCCACACTGCCTGGAGAGGGTCATTTCTCATGCACTGCCACAATACTGTACACATACTGTATCCCCCAGCTGCTTCCCTTGAGACTTCTCTGAATGTATATAATTACAGGCACATCTGAACTCTGTGTCTGTTGTGCACGGCCGGTGCGGTGCTGTGTTAACTAGCAACACTGCCGCAGACATGCACGTGCAGTGAATAACAAGTGTGGCTTTGACAGAATGATGAATTACCTGCAAACGTGCTGCGAAATCTTTCCATTGAGAGAATGATAAATAAGCAGCGGCGCAGTAAAAATGACTGAAATGTGTCAGTTCTGTGACCAGATCTCCAAACCAAATGTGCACCTGAGAGAGAGAGACAGAGAGAGAGAGAGAGAGAGAGAGAGAGAGAGAGAGCAGAAAGTGAGGAATGTGGAAGAGTGAAAGAGAAATAAAGGAGAACCAGAGAGACTCCAGACCTGCTCACAAGCTCTCACATGTTCAACCACCGTGCAGGTTTCTCATCTCCAGCTGTGAGAAGTCATGCTCACCTGACCTTGTTTTTACTGAAGATACATCAGATAGAGTTATAGCTTAATGATGACATCACTGATGCGCTTTCACACCGTTTCTGTTGTCAGTGTGATCATCTCACCAATAGAAATGATTCATTTCTGTTTTTGATTCTATTTTCATTAAGTCCACATCCACTTTGTATTACCAAGATCTAATGAGAAGCGCAGTCCCAATTTATTTTATTGATTTAAAAGGGTCTCAGCCACTCAACTGAAGTCAGCAAGTTCATTTGCATTTTAATTGAAGTCCAGAAATGTTTGGACTGATGGGGAATAATATTGTTTGCTGATCATTCGTGCACTGTTCACTACCAGTATATCAGCACTTATTTTAGTCACTGTTTACACACTGTAGAGAGCTGTTAACATCAGAGATTCACTCTTAAACACACATGATCAGTTTGATGATGCCACACACAAGTGAAGAATAAAGCGACTGACAGTCAGGTGATGGTTTAATGGAGTTCTCAGACACCTGTAGAACATGTGGTCTGGTTATGGGCCAACAGATGCATTAACTGTTTGTTGCTTGGGTTCCTGGATTTAAGCAGATTGTCATACAAGTTGTAACAGCCTCAAATGCATGTGAATCAGCAGTCATGTTACTGCATGTAGTTATGAAACTGGCTGTTTAAATGTGTACAACACTGTACTATACAAATCTTGCTGTTTTAATGATGTAGATTTCTACACCCATTTGTACATGTAGTCAATCTTGTGTTTTAACACAAATCTGCTGAATAACAAACAGTAATGTCCGGTCTGATTCACTTTTCTGAATTAATTCTCATTTACAACAGACAACTAAACTTGATTAAATAACTCACAGTAACTGTTATCAGCTTCCTAAAATCACTCTGAAGGAGTAAAATATCAGTCGCATTAGGATGAATGCATGGCTCTTAAAGGGTTAAACCTCTCACAGCCGAACTTCCACATGCATGTGTTAATCACATGCAGATTTTTGAATCAGGAAGCAGCTGATGTTGCAGCCGCTGCGGCTGCTATTGATGTGGCTGTCAGGTCCAGAGAAAAACGTCACACTGCAGAACTGCAGGACACACAGTGAAGCACTCAGAGTAATGAGGAGCAGCACTGCACACACACACACTGATGAAACCAGAGTGAGTCTGCAGCACTAAAACTCATCTGTGATCTGTGATCAAGGCACAGGTGTGTTTACTGTGTATCTGCGGCTGTCTTCCACTGAACTAACTTCATTAACTTGATTAACTGAACTAACTAAACTTCATACACTTTATTAATAAACCTCATTAATTTAATGGTCACTTCTATTGCATGAACAGTGATGGCCATTCACATTATTTGCTCATAAGCGCATTAGCTTGTTTTAGACAGAATTATGAAACACTAAATAAAAGTGTATTTGATTGGAACTTTATCACAGCTTTTCTCATGTGTTAATATATTTGACATGAGTAAGTTGGGTTGGGGGGGTAACTGCTCAGAATGGCCTCTGCAGAAATGCAGCTGGCCTACATGCAACAATGCTATGAACAGCAGCAAGTACACACTGCAGAACTCTGTGTCGTTTCTGGTTCAGAGTCAGTTTGAATTCCATGTTTGGTTCTGATCCGTTTAGACTAACTGCATGATCAGTGTCTCTTATAAGTGCTTGTGAGGTAAACAACATGCTTGTGATGCTCATGCAGTCAGTATCCTCAGATACAGCATGACAAACGTGATGGCAGCACACTGAGCTCACAGCGGGCGAGTTTTATGACACAGTGATGCAGTGTTGTGTTGTATCGACTCTCCAACTCAGATCTGTCTGATAACATTTAGCAGGTCAGCTGCTGCTGATCTTACCAATTAATACCCAACAGAAGCTAATGACAGGATTCCTGCTCACTCCTGCGGGCAAACTCAAAGCTGTTGTTATGTTTCTTTATGCGTCGTCAATAAACGTATCACTTATTTACTAGACTTACCTCAAACATGATGAATTTCCAATGGATCGTTTAAAACAATTATGTAATCTGAACTGAGCAGTTACGGCCTCTTTTAAAATGAATGAATCCTCCCTCCAGCTTCAGTTTAATACCTGAGAGAAATGATCTCAGAGCAGCAGTACAAGCAGACAGCTGCATTATTAATGTGTGTTCTCTTTAATGTAGTTCACATCAGAGGTCAGTAGATGATGTCACACTGGATTTATCATTCTGACTACATGACAGAGACTGTAGATTGAGCCGCTGTCTGAATATGAACAAATGTGTCTTTTAATTTGATTGCCAGAGACAATTGTGACATCACTGAAGCTTTAGGTTGGACGTGGTTTTATATGATACTAAACATGTAACAACAGTTCATGTGGATTCAGCACCTGTTAAAGTTCATGTGGCAGGCGGCTGACTGCTCACTCTTTTAATGCATGAGGTATTTCTGAAGAGACGATAGCACTGCAAACTCAGACTACAGGTGTCATCATTGACTCTCCTTCCCCTCGCTCTGTTAACATAAACATGTCAGAACAGACAGATCATCTCACATCACGTGTTGTCACACAGCATCACTCCCGCACTGATCGTGTTGAGTCTGGGATCTTTCACAAAGACAGTGTGCACGTTTAGTGACCAGATCAGAAGCATGTTTACCTGAAGGTCGGCCTTTCACTGGTTAACAGGCACGTGTCATGTCCTCCTTTGTAGTGTCTCAAAACGGGCCCAGTATGAAAAACTGGCCCCAAAGCTGCTTTAATTCTGAATTCCAGTCAGTGCAGCCCTCGAAGCTCAGCGTCTGTCCGTCTCCAGCCCGGTTCTGGAGTGATGTCCAGACCAATGACAGAGGCGTGTGGGAGTGAGTGCTGAAGTGTGAGCTGCTTTTGAGTTTAGTAAATGACTGCGGAAAGAATTAATGTGAGGCTGGCGGTGGAACAAAATCTGTGCGCTAAAATATCATTGTTAGACCATTTATTACCAGCATTTGTACCTAAAACCCGAAATGAGCAGCGGCGCGTAACAGGACCAAACAATGCAAGAAGCGTCATGCAGCAGTAACATTTCAGCCCTGGAGAACGAGCACGTACTAAATAAAACTACCTGCAGAAGCGCACCAGTCGGCGGCAGCGTGGCTTAAAAGCGACACGTTTTCTATTGGGATGCGTGTTACAGCATCCGCAGAGAAAGAGACAAATCGCGTGTGTGTATGTTTTTCATGACTTTGATGGCTGTAAGGAGATCGAGGATAGTTTATGTTTATCAAATGTTTGAATATTCTGGGCGATTACACATGTATCGCACGGAATGAGCGTCTGAAATTCGTCCAGGTCATTCCGCAACCCACTCGAGTCTCTGTCCGCGGTGCTGAAACCGGAGCTCCGCTTCACCGCAACGCGCTCTGAGCAGCTCGTCTGTATGATCCCGAGATTTCTGTCGCCTTTTGGGGAATCTGAAACAAGCAAGAGAGGAATTGTTTATTTCTGAAGTGAGAGAAGAAATTGTAGACTGAGCTGTAAAACTACATCCACTCGTCACATAATGTTCGCTCTGGGGGTGTATTTGTGGGAAATTATTGTATTTTTCAGGTACGTATCACGACTGTTTTGGTGTAACATTGTTTTTACTTGTGCACATATTTTATGTTTCTGTTTTGATAAAGTCGATTACTTTTGCTGAGAATGTTGCATTTAAGAAAATAAGATGAATCGTTTAAGGAACGATTCACTCTTTGATTTTTTAAATGACGGTTTTTTGTAATTCGTGTTTATGTCTGATTAAAAAAAGAATAATTAACTAAGTGACATTCCGTGACGTTCAGCCGTCCGGTCATAAACTGTACAGAATTCCTGCTAAACCGGGCAAACAGCGAACACTAGTGGTCATGTGATGAACAGCAAGCTATCAACAGGCATCTTCGAGAAGTGGTGATTCTGCGGGTGTAAAAAGGGGTTTTAATTAAAACGTCATTAAAATTGTCAGAGAATCAGGAGTAATTTATAAATTAATAAAGGGTTAAAACACAGAAGCAGTCTGTCTGTTCATAGCAATCATTTAAAATTACTCTCAGTGTTTGTCATGTTCATTATTTCGATATTATTAGATATATTTAGGTAACAGTGGTGAATTAACTTTACTAAAATTACTTGGTCTCGCATTTAGTGCAGTCATATTTAAATAAGTGTATGACAATCTTGATACCTCCATTTTCATACACATTTATTGATCCTCACTTATTCTAGATTAATATTCCAAAGAAAAGCACACAAAAACGTGATATTTGCGTTATATAAAGAGACACATGTTGATTATGTCACTGTCGAAGGATTCGTCATGTCAGGAGTATTTCGCTGATTGCTTGCATTCTGTGGACAGTGTTTAGTTAATGACCTAGAATCAGAATAGTGCGGTCTCAGCTCTTACTGCTGAAGTCTGCAGCTATCCTTGTTTCACATGCAGATTCATTACTAAACATTGATCACTCTGTCAATGCCAGTATTACTGACAAATACAAACCCTACACAGACATTATTTCTTTTGAATCTATGGTTGTTGTTGTGGATTAGCCGTGGTTGTAACATGCTAAAGAAAAGTGCTGAGTAAGTCATAAATGTGGGGCCCATTGTGTCTGTTTGGTTTTTGTGAGTTGTAGGCCTGCATTACTTGTTTTAGCATCAAAATCTATAAAATAATAATTATGTATAATAATATGTTTATTGTATTGTATTGTATTGTAAAAACATTAGTTTGGTTGTGTTTTAGCTAAATCAGAAAATAATTCAAGGAATACAAACAAACAAACAAAAACCTTCTTTACATTTTGTAACAGTGCCGTGTAATGACAATAATTAGCCATTTAGAGGTTATTAAAAGTTGCTGATAACTGGACGCAGCATTCAGATTTAGTGTGTACAGTGTCGTGTCTGTGCTGGTTTGTCTGTTGTAATAGCCCTGGGTAGTTTTATTGCTGGTGCTGCATGTGCTAGTTTCTGTGAAACGGCTCGGAGAAGCTGATTTCCTGGGGGAGGATGTCTGCTAACAGCGCAGTTTACTGTTGTGTGTGTTTATAGGAGATCCTCTCTGATGATCATGAAGACACATAAGTGGGTGTTCATATCTTCTCAGTGTTCTGCTTTTCCAAACATATTTATCTTTCAAAGCATGTGTTATGATGTGTGTCTATTCATGCTCAGATCTGTGTGTAGATCAAGTGTCCCTCCGTTCAGAACCTGCACTGAGACACAGAGAGCCGCTTAAAGAACTGAAGAGGCTCTTTGTAAGGCTTTTGTTTATTAGTGATCATCAGAACATAATGAGCTACACTCAGGGCTAATGATTAGGTCCTCACATTACAGTATGCAGGTGTCTGGATCATTTGCATATATTTTCCAGCAATATGCTTTAGTTTGGTTCCTGCAGCATCAGCAGATGGATCAAGCTCTCTTCACCATTGTGGTCAGTATTGATGGGTTCATTTAACCAGCAGTGCTGCTCTGATCTGAGAAACCGTTCATTACTGGAGACATTCCTCAGAGAGAGTCTAGAACCCACACCACATATCCAGCTCCTGTTCTCCTGTGCCAGCTCCTGCTTACATGTGACGAGAACCCCGACATCCAGAACTAACAGAGATTGTGTTCTCAGATGTCACACTGTCACAAGAGTTTTTCAGCAGTGTAGATTCATGAATGGAGACTGTAGAGACACAGAAAGGTTTTGGAAGAGACTCTATAATCTGGTGTTCCATGACTAATCCTGTTATATTTACAATCAACACAATGGATTATTTCCTTTTCTGTTCACACTTGATTGTAGTCAACGCGAGGAGCGAATCACCAACAATTTATTACTGTCTCTAATCACTGAGCATTTAAAAACACCAGTAGTTCACCTCATACTTCAGTTAATGGTGTTTTAACATTTGGAGTATAATCCTTTTAGGATTTCTGGATGAAATCACAGACTTGGACACTAGAAAGATCATTTATTGTGTTTCTGAAATGTGGATTAGCATTTCATAGCAATCACTGTGTGTTGTCTTCACAATGGCACAGAGAATGTTGATGTACAGAACAGAGAAAGCTTCACCACTGGTCAGCACTGGAGGTGCTGCTAGAAAACACAAGATTCAATGACTGGTTAAGAAAATAAAGCAATTCCCCTCCAGGAACGAGTCATGAAATTGGCAAGTGAAAAGACCATGTCTCAAGGACCTGAGTAAAATCAATACACCACAGCCTTCAGTTTCATGACTGTTATCCTCTGTTTGTCAGACACACTGATGCTGTAGATTTGACAATTAAATGCAGGTCGACTAAAGAGCCCAATGGAGGCAGTTAAAAGCGTGACTAACCAGCAGAGAGTGGTGATCGTGTGACTCACAACCAGTTAGTGACCGACCATTTTTCATATGAACTCAGCAGACAGGTCACAGTGAGCTGAGAGGGAAACAGATACAGTATGACACACACTATTACTAATGAGCATCTAATGCTAATGAAGCCTCAGAATTAATTTCCACATTCATTCTGTTCTTCAAGAATTCTCTGTGTGCTCTACCGTTGAACAAGCTTCACTCTGGTGATTTGAATGTGTTAAAAACGCTGAGCTCATTTTCTGTTTTAGCTTTATTTGTGTTTGTTTCATATCAGTGTTTAAAATTACAGCAGATGATGTAACATTTCAGCTTGAAATGAAAAGAGTCGAGTTGAAATGTATCAGTTTACCTCAGGGTGAAATAAATTCATAATGTACTTGTCCTGCATCACTGATGCTTTTGTTGGAAAGACAGTTTATTCAGCAGTAATACACCTTTTTAATACACCTGTTTTTCTTTCTTTCCTGCATTTCCCAGCTTGGCAGCGTCCCAGCAGGCAGCAGCTCGGAAAGCTGCCACTCCGATGCCCCCGTCAGACTTCCTGGACAAGCTCATGGGAAAAGTGTCTGGTTATGATGCAAGAATCAGACCTAATTTTAAAGGTAGGTGTATCACCAGTACACTAATGGATATCACAGGAATGTAGCCAAGCGACATTTAAAATCTTTCTTCAAAAACATCATAAAGAATTTGCAGCGTACTGTACAGTGAAATATACACTGAAGCAAGTGCATTGTGAATATTTGAATAAAATGAATTCTATTTGTGAATAAAAAAATCCACAAACACAGATGATCTGTTATGATTATGATCCAGCATGTCGTCACCATCCAAATACAACACACATAATGTCTCTGTACAAGAGAAAATTATATTTTTAATTTCAAATTCTGATTAAAAATATTTTCTCAAGATTGTAAAATGCTTTTTCAATGACATGTCATACAATGAGCATTAGTTACATAAAGGTCTGTTTGCAGGCTGGCTGCATTCCTGCTTTAGGCTTCTGATCGCTATCATTATTCTGACTGTATGCATGAGGGTGTTTGGGAACGTGTGTGCCGACAGCCACTGCAAGATACGTGTCTTAATTATAGTCTGTCTGTTTCTTCAAAACACAACACATTTTTACATAGGTTTGTCAGTTTAAAACGTTCTGGAAAATGGCAATAATAAAAAGAGTCAGTTTTAGATGCCACTTGTTTTTTAAAGCATATGACGACTACAATAACCACAGCAAACAAATATTTAAAATAGAACACATACACACAGCCTGTTAAAGTTTAAATGATAAAAAATGACGTTTTAAACACGTCATTTTTAACCTACAGTATTATACAATGCTTAACAAATCATTACATATACAGTCAATATACAGTACTAATGTGTTAAGCATTATATTATCTTTCATGAATATTATAAAGTGTTCTCTGTTGAATAAAATTTGTTTTAATGTTTCTCAGATAACAGGCAAAATAGGCATTTGAGAAACTAGATGCTAATCAAATGGGGAAAAATAATGATCAGAAAGATATATATTGTATAGATACAGCACAGGTATCCAGGTATATTAAAGCAGTGTATCCAACGACCTGTTAAACCTGCTTGAATGGCTGATTCTGAGAGGACTTGCATCTTAACCCTGCTGGTATTTCTTGGGACAGTTAGCGCTGTGAAATAATGAATGAATTCTTACATTTGTGCTGTTTGCTGAGTTTTGCTGCAGTTTTGTTTACAGTGAACTCCATCATATTGCAGATTTGGTTGATCGTTTTTTCATTTAAATTAACCTGGACCGGAAAGACATATTATTATATATCTATTATATTAACATGTTAATTTAAAATTAATTAGTAATGAAGCTACAGTGTCAGTTAATAATTGTTTTGTGAATAAACTTTGTGATCTTATTATGTAATCTGTTCACATTAGTTATGGACACATGTGACCAGACAGACATTATGACATCACAGCTGTCCAGTGGACTGTGTATGTTCACACGGAGCAGAATGCTCTCTGTTCACTGCAGAACACATCAATAACATGTGTATATACAGTAGTGTGAGAATCATGACAGTGTTTCTCAACCGAGTCTCTCTCTACACACACACCAGCTTCACCTCCTCTGGGTATTGCCTCTCTCACATCTGGTCATATAGCACCAGTGGAAATAGAAGTAAAATTGGTATCTGAAGCAGAGGGATGTGTAGAAATGACACTGATCATCACCGGAACTCACTGTGGGAAATCCTTCCAGATGGTTTAACTGGTTTCAAACAATCTCAAACTGTGGCACGTAACCCCATGCAGTTAGATGCATCAAAAGAGTTTGAGCATCCCAGCCAGCACAAAACAGCTACA
>JAZGTJ010019348.1:0-10955 GCA_036877575.1 Botia almorhae | reverse complement strand
CTCCAAGGCTCGCCACTGCCAAACCCAGCACTTCAGCCACAGCCAAAACTACTACAGCTCCCAAAACTAACAGGTAAGCCAACTAGTGAAGTTTTTTACATTCTGCTTAGGGCTCGCTCTTGTTGGAAATGTGTCGGAGAGATCAAGCTGGTCAGACAAACAGAAGTGTAGGGTGTGGTGTATGCACACACTGTCTGTGTTTCTGCATTGACTCTGAATTCAGTCTGCATTGTGTAAGTCTGAGCTTTGATTGATCTTCCTTCTAGGGTATGTTTGTTTTTCTTTGATGTATGTCATATAATATTTAACCTTCTCAAAGCTTCAGATGGGTTGTTTACACTGCAGAAGCACAATCACACTTTCATTGTGGGAAATGTAAACTAGCTCCATAAAAGCCTTCTCATAATTCAACCACAGCGTCTCCACTTACAGGCTTTATCTTGCACATGAATGTTCATGGTTGTGGTCCACAACTGCATGATGAAACATCTCACTCCCTTTTTGTTTTTTGGCTGTAGATAAGTGTCACTAAATCAAGTGGCTGCAGACTAAGTCCCTCCAACCACATCGCAAAAGCAAGCAGGGACTTCACGTGCGTCTGTGTTGCATACGGGCCGTAATAGCCTAAGCAGATGGAGTCCAGTTCTGCAGAACAGGAAATGACTTTTGGAAATTGGATTTTAGCATCAGCCTAAATTGATTTAATCGACCGTTTTAATATCCTATAAACCATGCGGCTGGTTAGTCTCTCCATTTGTTTTGCATCTTTATGTCCTAGCTGCAGAAATACTAGTGAACCATCACGTTATACCACAAGAAAAATATTTAAAAATGAATGAGCTAATAAATTTTGAAACGGTGCAGTGATGCTCATGAGATTGCAAAGTAAAGTACCCTGCACCCTTAAAGACCCACAATGAATGGAGTAATTAAGAAGTTAAGTGATGTTTTAAAGCAATGAATTTAACAGGTGTAAAGTAAATCCACTGCCTGGGGCTTTGCTAAAAGATATAGTGTATTTAATTCAGAACAGTGTCTATCCACATGGCCATTATTTAACACTTACTAATTGATATGGTGAGTGTTGTTCGGTGTTCCAGTTCTTATTGTAACTTTAGACTTTAGAACCCCACTGCACATCCGATATTACTCCGAGGCAACAGTTTTAACTGCATTAGGAGAGTGTAGGTTAGAAGAAAGGAAATTTATTATCTTCCATTTCTTCTTAGTGTGGTTGCTAGCAAAGTGCTTTACCATCCCCACTCCTACTCCTTCCTCTATCGTACCATTTGTCTTCCACCTCTCACTGACTCCCTTATCTCCTCTCTGTCCATGTCATTTTCTCAGGTTGGGAAAAAATGGAAGGTAGATGCATTAGTTGATGAATGACCCTGGTGGATTGGGTTTCTGGTACTGCATGAAATTGCTTTAATGGCACATGTGCACGCTGCAGATTTACTACCCAGGGTTGGGAGCCAGTTTTGTTGAGAACATCTTGAATGGCAATTTAATGCAACAAATGTATAAAATGCCTTACAGATAAAGAAGAAAACAAACTTTATTCCTTTTCATAACTACTCAAGACATTTGTCAACTTTTTTAGGACAACTGGAAGTACTGCCCCACGACCAGCTGCCACTTCAGCTATAGGGAGAACAACCACCAGTACGACGACTACTGCAGTGAGAAGTCGCACGGCTGCTCCACAGCCTGTTAAACCCCTGGTTGTTGCATCAACTGCCCGCAAAGGTGGAGTACCATTTTCAGCAAAGCATTTTAAAGGATATTTATTGATGGAATAAATATTGCTCAATGTTGTAGTGACCATTACAATCAACATGTGTTTATTATTTATAGACGCTGGCAAAACAGCCACTACCGCACCGGCAAAGAAACCAGTTGCCTTAAAAACAACACGTCCTCCCAGCAAGCCCTCAAACTCAGAGGCCCCAAAACTAGCTGCAACTACAAAACAACCCCTACCTAGCATCAAAGCACCTCAATCTAAACCGGATGACAAAAAAAGTGTACCAACACGTAAGGTGCCACCAAGTCCACGAAACACTTCCTCACAGTCAACATCAGGAAAGAACACCGCAGCCTCACCTAGTCACAGACAGACAGGCAGCACTACGACTGTCACTGGAAAGCTCCAGCCAACCAAACCAACACAGTCTGTTGTACCTCTTGTTGTCAATAAGAAGCCTGCTGATAAAGAACCTGCAGCAGGGTCTGTGCAACTTTCAGCAGCTGCAGTAGCTACTGTTGCTGTTGCAACAGCTGCAGCCATAACCACAGAAGAATCTTTTTTGGGGCCTGAAGCTACTGCAGCTTTAGACGGCTCCTTAGACACACAAGCCTCCTCTTCTTTAGATGTTCAGGAAAATACTGATGTGCAGGTCCTTAATACAAATGCCAACACAGAACCTCTGACTCAAGAGACCCTTGTAGAAGCTGGTTCCATTGAGTTGTCTGATCCTACAGCTTCTGCAGTTATTCAGGAATTTGAAGAACATGGTTTAGAAGCAGTTGATGAAAAGCTCACTGCTGCTGTGCTTCAACAAATAAACATAACCACTTCACCATTTGATAACCCCCCTGCTACGTTAGTGCCCACTGTTGGCTTAGAGGTGGCTGATAAAGCTGAATGTTATGAAGATGTGGAAGAAGAAGAGGAGGGCAGTCAGCAAGTGTCTTTGTCAGAAATGAGTGGCACCCAGCCTACTGAAGAGTCTCAACCTGGGTCAGCTGGGCTTCCTGGGTCTATTTGGCGGGCAGGAGCTATGCTATCTGAGCTTGACTCTGAAGATGTAAGCTGCAGCCAACAAGGGGCATCGGAGCTCAGTGCTCCAGGTGTTCTTGAAGGGACTGAAAGCATGGATGATCTTGGTGATGCTAGTCTTAAAGGAGCTGATGGCGAAGGTGTATCTGTTGGGTCTCCTGACTTTGAGAAGGTTTCTGACATTCTTAATAATGAAGATGAGGATTATGATGATCGAGTATGTGATATGGAAGTAGGGTCAGAAAGAGCAGAGGACTCACACGGGCAGCATCATGACAATGAAGATGATGATGACGATGTAGAAATGGTAAGTGAGGGTATAACTGAGAGTGGGCTTGAAAGTTATGGGAATGCAGATGAGGATGACTTAACAGATGACTACAGGTTGGACAACCTGAATCGTATCCAGCCTCCTCCCATGGATGTCTCTAACCCTCTAGCCACCCAGTGGAATCAGTCCAGTTGCTTTGCTGATCCTTGGGCCCAGTTACCACAACCAGCTTCTGCTCTTCTTGCTAGCCCTTCTTCTGACCATTGGCAGGCAGACCCAGAAACCCCAACCCAGGCACCTGCTCAAGCAACCATGGATGGTAGCAACTCTAAAAGAGGTCCTTCTCCTTACCTCCAAAACCTTATTGATCCACCACTTTGTTCACCTGCAGGGGGGGATGTGTGCCCCAAACCAGGCCCAACACCCCCTCAAGCCTGTGAATCTCAATCACAGTTGATTGGAACACTTAGTGGCTCTGAGGTACTATCTGACACAAGTTTACCAGAAGAAGGGAAAGATTACAGCAGCTGCTTGGGTACTAAGATTCTTTGTACAGGGGATCTGCAATTAGAATCACTTAACCCGGGCTTGCCTGACATTATGCAAGATCTAGGCCTCGACCTTGAATGTGCTGATGAGGAAGAACCAGGGACTCTGCCAGCTGATGATGTGCTGGGTGGTCCAGCAACTGCTCCGGTATCTGCACCATCATCATCTTCATCAGCTACTGAGGATGAGGCAAGTGACACAGAAGGGGAAATGCAGATAACTGACCCTCAGGCTGAGCTGCTTGTCACTGGCAATACCTGTGGAACAGCACCGGTGGCCCACAGCTTGTCCACTCTAGAGGAGCGGGAGGAAATTGCTGGAGAGACTGAAGGTGGTGGTGGTAGTGACACCCCTCAGTCTGCCACGTCTGTTGCATCCTATGGCTTTGACAACACAACCTCCAACTCCAATGCCCAGTCATCTGCCGAAAGTTGCAGCAAGAGCCCTGGCATCTTTTCCCTAGAAAATGAAGAGCAGCTTCCAGATGAGGCCAAGGATCCATCTCTTCTTGAAGAGCTGACTCTGATACCTCCTGCAGGTGAGGAAAAGATTGAAACTGTCAAAAGCCAACATGGGAAGGTCCAGCCCCACCCAGAGAAACAGTACATGCTGTGTGGAGAGACCGGCCAACTGCCTGAGTCTGATTTACTACCGGAGGCTGCACCCTTAGAGTCAGGTTTGATAGATTGTTCATCCCCACAGCAGCCGGAAGAACAACAAGGGCTTGACACTCAGCATCCCTACTACTCCATATGCGAAAATACTGATAGTTCCTTGTCAGGTAATGTATAGAGTGCACTTCAAGAATTCAACTTCCAATATCCCTTGTTGATGTTATCTCTATATAGAAGTTTTGTCTAGTTGGGGATTGGTATGTTGATAATGTCTTTTATTAAACCGAGTGAGCAAAAAATAAAGGAAAACATGTCATTCAGAACAGCGGTGCCACTTCACAATATTCTTCACAACTACAGCTACAGTCGTATATGGCTTAAAACTCCTGTATGTGCAATAGCTGCTACCATTTACATAAGGTGAATTTTTTGGTTTTACTAACAATGGGTGTTGATTTGAACTGGCATGAAATGTTTGAGAACAACAAAAATTGACGCCTTGAAGAAAAATTACCATCATATCAGACTTTCAACATTTTGTGCATATTTATCCAGTTCTTTTTTTACTGATCAAATGTGTCTTCTTTGCTTTTTGTATTCTTTTGTATTCTATCATTAATGAACGCCAAGTGCCAATCTGTTCCCAGTTTCCTTCATCGTCATCTGTCGTTACACCTTTCTCTCTTCTGCACTTTAGGGTTTGCCAACCCCTTCCTTTTTATGTCTTGTTAATCTAGCGTAATTAATGTCATAACTTCAAATAAAGGTTAGATATTTAACACAGTTTCTTCTTTTCTCTGTATGTTTCTTGATGTTTGAGTTTTGATGTAATTCACACCTGCTTATTTTAATGCCCACTGTTGTAAATGACTATAGACTGTCTGTCACATTCTATAAAGTAAAGATAATATAAATGTTTTTCTTATCACCTGATATTAAATCACAACCAATATGTTTTTGGGTGGTTATTTGGAAGCAATGTAAAATATTTAGTACTTTAACAATATAACACCCAAGTTATTGTGTCTGCCATATGTAAAAAGTTTAGGCTTCAGAGCTTTGTTGTAGTAGAATATTTTATTTATCATATCTCACACACCAGCTGACACACAAATACATAAAGCTGTTGTGACTCAATCATGTAAAGAAATCAGGATGTTTCCAGCAGAAGGAGGAGTTTCTTCTATGCAATTATGTTCCTTCAGCTTGTAAGCCCTCCCCTTTTAGCCTCAACTCCTCACCATGCAAAGGAGGAAAAACAAGATCTGACCCTATCAACCTTCTGGATCTCAACCCTTATCAAGGTGCTTTAAGTTCTCCAGCTTCTTGTTTAATTCTTCATCTATTTTAATACCACCGATTCTGAAGCAGACTTTGCATACCTTCCACTTGGGGACTAACTGGGTGAACCTGCTTTAATCTGATCATTCACAAAGTTTGAGCTGAAGCTAATTGAAAGGATCTGGCTTGACACATTCACCTGGATTAATTGGACTTCATTAAACCTCATGCTGAGTTTTCGGCACCCCCAAAAAGGAGGACCAACTTTGCACAGCCCAATTTTCAGTAACCTCTGCGTTTAAGCTGCATGATTGCCTCACCATGAAACGCACTGGGGTTGCTTATTTTGTACGCATGTTTTGTTTTATATGCATGCGTTACGTTTCTCAATATTAAAAAAGAAATACCCGTTTGCTTTCTGCTGCATTGCATATGCACGGTAAGCGATCAGTTTTGCATGCGTTCAGCTAATTGTCTGGTGTGTGTTCACCTCCATTCACCCTTTGATTACTTGTGTTTTCTCTTTACAATATTTAGTGGTTACTGCATATACAGGGTGTGGCCGCTTTTATTGCACAAATCTCACTAAATGTATTTTTTGAGATAATGTCACCAGGGTGTGAAATTAGTTCAAATGCTTGATATGTTTCTCATTTCTTCTCCATTGTAATTGTTTCGGCTTATACTGCAATCTCGCAATGCTTTTCTGTGCCATTCAACACTGCAGTTTTTGACGTTGCTTCATAACCTTCTACTTCTCTTTTATTAACATGTGCTTTGGACTCCGCCTCACTCACAGAAAAGAACTCCCACATGACCTCACAACTACAAGACTTGCTTCACATCCAAATGGCAATGTCTTCCAAACGTCGTCTCCGGCCCCGAGCTTCCCATGTGAACCAGCCACCACGGCTTCCCACAGACCTCCCTCCCAGAATACCAAGTGTGGGGTCAAACGCACAACTTCTGCATCTAGACAAACACCAACAGCACATTCAGCAACTGCAGGAGAAACGGAATCGAGAAGAAGAGAGACGGGAAGAAGCAAGAGAGAAACAAGTGAGGAATGACAGAGAAGAGGAGGAGCTGGAAAAACAGAGGAGGAATTTACTCGAGTTGCAACTCGGGCAGCAAGAGCAAGAACTGAAGCAGCGGCAGGAAATCGTGCAGCAGAAGAAACACAAGGTGCACACACCAGTCCTGTCGCCCTCATCAGGCCTCTGCACCATCTACGAATCTTTAGAAACAAGGGACTCAGAAGAGGAGAAACAAGAAGCGGTCGAGGAACCAGAAAAAGCAGAAGATAAAAGCACCTTTATTATTTGTCCTGATGAAGAGACTCAAAGGCGTCCTGAAGAAAAAGACCAAGATGACTTTCATTTACATTGCTCAACAGCTTTACTAGAAGAGACTGATCAGGATCCACACAAAGACCATGAGGAGACGGGCACTGCAACAGACCAAGACAGTCCTTCACAGTCTTCCTCTGGACCACCTGAACGACCCACACCTCTAGAGTTTGACTGGGGCAAGAAGGTAGACATTGTCCAGCATCTGATCAACCAGACATTACTGCTTACAGGTGATAGTTGCTCACCCCTTCTCCTGCTACCCGGAGGGGCAGGTGGAAAGCTCAGCCCCCTAGAAAACAACCTGTGGGCCAACCTTCTGCCTCCACTTACACCCTCTTCAGGCACCGTGACCTCAGTGAGCAGCTTCTCACCGGAAGCTCCAGGCAGTTCTGCTCGGGGTGAGTGGACCGTCGTAGAGTTGGAGACACATCACTGAGAAAATTCGGAAGGTGATCTAATGTGGTCATGGAATTAACTGGTTCTTCTAATTCTGCTCATTCAAGCAAGTGTTGGAGTAGATCAATTCAGTTATATGGAGCTGACACTGCAGAATGTTTCCTTTAATCCTATCCCAGTTATTCTAGACCACTGAGCTTTCATTTCACCAGGATCAGTAAAAACGATGAACGCTTGAGGTAAATTGAAACATGCAGGTTTCCATTTCAGATGAAATTGGTATTTCTGTTCCTGCGCTATGCTAAATAACAAAACATAATGGTGTAATTTAGCTTGTTTCGTTAAATAGGCCATAAAATACTTGTAGATTTGTTTGTAGATTTCATGTATTTGTAGACTGTAGATTTCAACATGTTTGTAATATGATTTACATGATGTGTATCATTAACTACTGATTGAAGGTTATTTTGAAGTATATTTTCAGTGACGGGTAGTAACAGGTATACTTCTTCTGAAGGTTTATGGGTTTATTTGGTCATGTAGATAATCTTTAAAGTGGTATGAAACAGAATTACCAAAATCTCCAAAACAGACATGGTTACCCAACACATATAAAATTGTTTGGTTTAATGACCATTATTGGTCTTAGTTCTGATCATGAAGAAGCAGGGCGTTTGGAAAATGTGAAACTAACCCACAAAGCTGGTTTATGGTTTATCTGAACTGCTGTAAACATTGTAGAAATAGCTATGAATTAAGCAGCTAAAATAATGTGCTACAGGGATTTTAAAATATGTTGTTGTTGTTGTTATTTGGAGATGCTGCAGAAATACTGTACAGAAACATCACACGACTCTTTACTGTGAACCCCGTGCCTCAAATCTCTGTAAATGACTGTATGAAGAGGACTTCTTGTATTGTATTACAGGCCCTAGAACTTGTTTTAAACAGACACTATGCATAGGTGCATTGGTTTTTTTTTAAATCCAGTTTATTACCCGCAACGCTCCATTCGTGTCTTAGTTCAGTTTAGTTAAACTGGTCCACCATCTGCAGTCTTCAGCTGCAGACCTCATCAGACAGACCTGAACAAGCTAATTAAGGCCTCCAGCATGACAAAGGGCTGGATATAAATACTGCAGGACAGTGGCCATCCTGGAGCAGGGTTTCACACCCTTGGTTTGGTTCATGGATGTAATGAGCTGATGATTTGAATTGAGTGTGTTAAGTGAGAAAGACTTGTAAATTGTGGAGTGCTATAGGGTCACTAACACCGGACTTGAGACTACCGGACTAAAGTCTACTAGTGTAACAGTCTAGATTGCAGATGTCACTGCAACATTTCTGACAGAAAACTGATCTGCTGTATGTCTCCTGTACATCACTGTAATGATTATATATTTGACAGGAAGGAGTTTGTAACGATTATGCAAATGAATACACTGATTTGTCTTGGAAGTCTTTCCTCGCATTCCTTGCTGTGCTTGGGGGAAAAATAAGTGTGCCTCTGTTAGTATGAATGAAACATCGTCTCTTGAAGTGTTTTGTCTCTAATGTTTTTGTGCCACTGATCTGTGTCTTAAAGTCTTTCACTAGTATAAGTGATCTGAATTATTGAACAAGCGGCTTTATGGTAAATTAAACCCAAAGTATGAGTGTAATCGTTGGTTTGGACAACTGGACTAGTCTGCAAGAATATCTGCGTCAGGTTTGTGTTCTGAGTGTCTGTGTGGGGTATTTTGTTTGGCTCGTATCTGACTGAAGAAATTGTTTGTTACTTGTCATTGTCCAGTGGAAAACTTCGTTCATTTATCTGAGGTTGACTCGACCCTGTTAACTTCAGCAACATGAACTGTTTTGTCATATGTTGAAGGTATTATGTGTTGTTTTGAAGGAGAAATAGTAGAAGCCAGTTTATTATGAATAAAGCTCATCAGAGTGTACTGCCGATTTGCCCAGTGCTGTTAATTAGTTAATTAGATAACATTTAAAACTTCAGCTCACTTTTAAAACTGTAAGAAACTTTAATTTTTGTTTTCAAGTAAATATATCAGAGGATCCACTCACACTTTAATCAGGGAAACAGGGATTCCAGGTAGATTTTGACTGAACAACTGTTGTAAAACTTGGCATATCAACAAAGTATAATACACAAAGAAGCTTCTGTATCAACACAAACCAGCGTTTGAAGGAAGGCACTGAAAACTCACTTTGACTGGCAGACTTACAAAAATAACTCAAAAGCGTTAAAGACAACGAAAGGATACAAAATAGTTATTCATAACGCTCTGCCCTTTTTTCACCAATTTGTTTTTCCTACGTGTTCCAACAAACAATGTGCAAACAATGACAGATAAATACCTACTGTTGTATATTTCTGTTTTTGTGTATATTTTTGTAATTTATTACTTGGTAATAAAGGTTTATTTATTTACTGTCTTATAGAGAGGGTGTTTACCTCTTCTGGATTTTGTAATGGGGGACATGAATTGGCCAATGTATTATAATGTTTCCATCATGAAAAATAAAGCTGATTTGAAGTAGCATTGAATTTTGAACTTTTGTTAAAATGTGTGAAATGAGTACGGAACTTAAACCTTATGAACTGAAGAAAAATAAACGCCACAGACTTTTAACAATGCAAACTGACAACTTATACCGAAACCCTGTCAGGCAAAGCCTTGTCCATGTACCACATCATGTTTCCGTGACAACTGTACGTCCGTTTCCTCAGACAGTAGCGCCCCCAGCAGGCAGTCTGTGGCAGTGCAAGGCGAAGGCTCCTCACTTCCCAGACACAACAGCAGCTTGTACTGACCGTAAGGCACTGAACACAACACCCTTTAACGCCACACACACACGACAGAAAAACTTTAGCAGCTAGTATACATGGTAAATGGTTGTTAATTAACATATTAAAAAACGAATAAGTAGGACGATCAATCTTATGTGACTGAAGGCATTTCGGTACCAGTCAGTGATGTCATCAGTGTCTGGGTCAGGGTACGTCTGGATCCACTGACCAATAGACCAGATTCTCGTCACTCTACTCCGTCTCTCTGTCTCTGCCTTTTCTTCATTATTTTCTCCTCCATCAGCTTCTGCTTCCTCAAGTACATCCTCACAACACAGAAAATAACTGCGGAGGTACGGGTGCCTTGTAAAAATGGGCAAATGTCACCTGTCCTAATTCTCTAACATTATCAGTCACAGGAACCTAAACATCACTCACAACTCTGCATTGGAATGTCTCTCCGCCCCTCCCTCAGTCTCTCGCTCCACGTTCCAGCGCATGCGCTTGTATAACCCGTTATTGGCTGAGGCGAGAAAGGGGGTGGGGTAACAGTACCGAAAGATTGACAGCTTCATGTTGTCTATTTGACACTGGCCAATGAAGAAGTGTGAGATACTGAGAAATAGAATATAAAGAGCAAACAATGAAAATATAATGAAAATAACACCATAAAATACCTTTTGTATTTCACGGCCACAATTTCAACAAGTTTTACAAGTTGGTTTGCCAGTAACAGATAACACATCAGCCTATGCTGCATGCAGGATATCAGATCACTATGAACTTTTGTGCTTTTGTGAGATGAGTATCCTCAGACTGAATCCACACTTTCATTATCTCATGTTTTGTGAAGGGTTTGTTACCTCATTGGATCGGTTTCCTCCACTGACAGGATACTGAAGGAGGCGAACATCAT
>JAZGTJ010019347.1:0-10956 GCA_036877575.1 Botia almorhae | reverse complement strand
TGTGTTGAAAAACCTGAGCCCTGTGTATAGCACTTATTCACTGTTGTCTCTTATTGTAATCGAAGTTGCTTCCTGTCCTCATTTGTAAGTCGCTTTGGATAAATGTAAATGTACAAAGGGATTGGATTGAGGTAGTGAAATTTGATTTTTTAAAAGTGTTTTAAAGTTGATTTTTGATGTGTTTGAGTTTTAAGAATGTAGCACGCACTTTGCTTCTTGTCTGGCCCATTCCTGCAGATTTGTCTTGCATAACATCAGGAGGATCTGACCCTTAATAATGCAGCATGCTACACAACTCCTCAACCAGGCTCTTGTTCTGTCCAGACTGGATTTTTGTAATGCTCTCTTGGCTGGCCTTCCAGCATGCACTGTCAGACCTCTGCAAATGGTCCCGAATGCAACAGCAAGACGGGTCTTTAATGAGCTGAAGAGAGTGCACTGCAAAATTCTTTTATCAGTTGGCTGGCCAAAGCTGCGCGCATCAAATTCAAGGCTCTGGTTCTTGTTTACAAGGCAACCACTGGCTCTGCTCTTCTATGCCTAAACTCAATAATTCAGATTTATGTACCCTACAGAAGCTTGCATTCTGCATGAGAAAGGCAACTTGTTGTACCATCCCAAGATAACTTTTAATAATTAAAAAAAAAAAGACCAACAGAAAAAAACCTTAAGTAGACCCATGCTGCATTTATTCACATTTACTCGCTCAGTTTAACAGCCTGTGTGGATATCAGAAAAGTGTAAAAGTAATCGCTTAAGTTAAAACAGACATAGCATTAAAACATGAAGCATGAAAATACACTGTCGTGTCTGTTTTTGTTGTAGTGTCATGTCTTTCATTTCAAAGTCAGGTATTGTAGTCCATGTCTTTGGTCTTTGTAGTCTTTAGTGTTACCCCGCCCTAAGTGTGTCTGGGTGTTCCTTGTTTTCCCAGTTAGTCTCTGTATATTTACCTCTGTGTTTGGCTTAGTATTTCATTGGTTATTGAATGTGTTTAGTGTGTTGTTTCATGGTCTATGGCAGACATCATTGTTCATGTTTTGGATTATGTTCATGTTCATGTTTGGGTTAAACTCACTTTAAATCTGCATTTAGATCCAGTCACAGTTTTATGTTTTAGACACCACTTTCATGATGATGAGTAACAGCAATATCTAGTACAGAGGTATACATGCTATATACAGTATTTAATGGGCATGTGTGTCGTGCATGTGTGCACAAGTACATACAAACAATTCCTCTGTTAAAGCAGACAGAAATATCCAAATTTGCAACTAGTTGTAAAAAGTTAGCTGTAAAAAGTCATAGACTTTATGCCACCAAACTTCATGTCTGTTTACATTTAAATGCATTTAAGTGAAACTTATCGAGCTGTATATCAAACATTTTTTCTACCGTTAATACTGATACCATTTTGTCACCCAGCCCTAATAGAAGGTTATAATTTACAGTAGGGTTTCATTTGTTAACATTACGGATTGTTACCGATGGTACTCAACCAGAATAGTACTTCTATCACCACATTTCCCGCTTTGTTAATGTGTGTTTGCTACTCTTGGCCAGTAAGTGGTAGCCCAATCATAGACTTTTTTTTTGGTGAGAGTTGACTTATTAGTGGTGCTTGCAAGGCATACTTATTTTTCTGGACAAAACTTCGGCATGTAACGCATCCCGCACGGTTTGTCATAGACCCACAATGAGGTGTCAAATCGACCGGCTTATTGAGGTGGGGTGTGCTATGTGTAAAGATCCTTTTCCTTGGTCTGCAATTCCTCTCCAGAGAGGCAGAGGGCACTCTCTATGGGATCACTGACCCAGTATTCTCCTGGCCACTGGATGGCACCGTCTCCCCCAAAGATACTGTTATCATTCCCCAATTAGTGCTTATTTCCTTCACCTGTGTATTACCCTATATTAGAGTGCTTGATCCATGTCTTTGTGTTCAGTCTTGAGCCTTTGCAGTTACTTGCTCCCGAGTTAAGGTTTGTGTTAAGAAACAGTGTTTCCCTGTTTTTGATTCTTGAGTCTATGTTTTCTTTTGTTTTGTGGAAGCTCGGCTTGCCCAGTTCTTTTGTCAAGTTTGCATTCAGTTTTAGTTTTGTTTCTGACCCTCGTGTCTGTTTTATTTTCCCAGTTCTGTGAAAGCTCTGCTTTCTCTGTTGTTTTTGTGAAGACTGCATCAGTAAAGATTATTTTACTTTTGAACAGCTCCTGTTTCCTGGTTCTTCCGTCATTGGGTTCCATTGTGAGAGTTAGCCCACAGAGTAACACTTGTTATACTGACACCAGAGACCTGGGTTCGAGTCCCACCTAGGCGGACCCGTTACACTATGACTTTGATAAGCGATCGAGTGTATGATGTTTTTATGGCGTATGAAAAAGTGGCCGAAAAATTCCATAGACTTTTGGGCTAAACTTTGTAACGTTATAGCTCTGCATCAAAATGTCATAGAGATTTGGGGGTGGGCTCATATCGCTCGGCTTAGTAAGCAGCAACAAGTGGTGACATTTCAACTTCATAGCCACACCCTGGAAATCAGTTACATTACCCTAGTATCTGCCCCATAGACTTTCATTGAAAGAAATCCTATAGACGTAACATTGGGCAGATCATTGTGATGTCATAGCATGTAATTGTTTCAACTTTATAGCCACGCTCTTGCACCCGTTACAGTACCCTGGCAACCACCCCAGTGACTTTCATTTAAAAAGGTGAGTAGCATCAGAACATCGTAGAGACAAGTGGGTGGCCTCTTTTGACTTAATTATTACCATGGAAACTGCACAGTCATGCCTTAGCAACTATTTGGAGCAGCCTAGTAACCAACATGAATTAGCTATATCATAGCGATATCTTAACAAATATCTCATAGAGACACGGGAGTTGGCTTTTTGATTCAAACACACATCCGTCTATTGGTTTTACCCTGGTAACTGTCTAGCTACACCCTAGCAACCATGTAATAAAATGAATAAGCCATATCTTAGCACATGTGGGTGGGCTTATTTGACTTGGGCTGTCAGTGGGCCTGGCAACTTCCTGACCACACCCTAGCAACCATTTAGATCGCCTTAGCAATCTCCTAACATCATGAATAAGCCGTATTGTAGTATATCTATCATGCGAGCATCATGCTAAACTCATGCTCAGTCATTCAAGCATCATGTTAACATCATGCTAAGTCACGTTAGCATCATGATAATGCCCTATACCACCATGCTAGGGGCATTATCCTATTCCCTGTGTGTTTTGATGTAGTTTGAGAAATACAGATTTTGTGTGGCACCAGTAAAGAGCGCTGCTGCGATACTCTGCCTGTCCTGTGTGTTTATATATTTGCACATACCGAATATTGTGCTATGTGCTATACACAAATGGTAAATCATTAAACTTCTTTACAACTTTACAACAACGTTAGCTTTTTCCTTAAAAAAAAATGATTGCGTTAGAGTTTGTAAAACCATAACACACTGCTCAAATATTCAAGAGATGACGATTGAACATTTAGCCTTTAGAACATTATGTTTTTGGACATTTTAGGAGTATTATTGTACAGACATTAGCTAATGCCTCCTCATTTAAACTGTTGTTATGTTCTGTGCCTTCATGTTTAAGCAGTAATATACTCTGTATAGCCCAGCACCACCCAAACCACCATGTGAAGCTGTGGTAGGAAAGCCTCTGAGGTTCAGACTAACCTAATGAAACCTCCCAGATTCTATATTCATAAAAGATTGAAATCTTTAACTAGATATTAAAACTTATTAAAATATAAAGATGGAAGTAAAATATTTCAGTGCCTGCATTTAAACGCATCCAATTCATGTTTAATAATAATGTTTTATTGTCTTATTATTAGAAACAATTATGGCTAAAATAAAATGCATGTTTTGGCAAAAATTTTCTTTTTTGTTCATGTCTTCATACATTTTACTTTCTCCTATCAGTGTTTAGCATGTACAGGTGCATCTCAATGAATTAGAATGTCGTGGAAAAGTTAATTTAGTTCAGTAATTTAACTTAAATTGTAAAACTCATGTATTAAATAAATTCAATGCACAGAGACTGAAGTAGAGAAACGAATATTTCCTCCCCTCCGTTTTCAATAATAACATTGTGCACACAACATCGTTTTCAAAAAACTTGTCATTTATATCAACCCGCATAAATACGCCGTTGAGCATCATAATAACTATGCCAAAACTATGGGCGGCAGTATAGGGAAAAGAAAAAAGCCATGCAAGCCAATCAAAATCCTCAGAATCAACACCAACGAATAACACGAGCGATTTCCTGTTTCTTTCAAAACAGCTGTAAATAGGGCGCTTACATGACGTTAAGCATTTTCTGGCGTGACGTTTTGAGAACCTAAAACCCTGTTTCTCCCAGTTGACACGGCAACACATAACCGGCGTTATCAGAAATCTCCACTTTGGCCGGAGTTTTTAAAAATAATCGTTTTCTGTAATAAAAACGGGGTTTTCGTGTAAATGAGAGGCCAAACCGCAGGAAAATATCTGCGTCTTCCCTTTGTGTAAACGGGGCCAAAGTCTTTGGTTCTTTTAATTGTGATGATTTTGCCTCACAATTAACAAAAAACCATCAATTCAATCTCAACAAATTAGAATATGGTGACATGCCAATCAGCTAATCAACTCAAAACACCTGTTTCCTGAACCTTCAAAATGGTGCAACTTGGTGCAACTATGCTGTGCAACTATGGTTATGCGGCTATACCTTTGGAAGTGTATGAGATATGGTCAATAAAACCTAGTACACATGTAGGCATCTCATCGCATTATCAGCCAATAGGGGGTGCTACCATGATCAAAAACATGAAATCGCTCATAACTCCACTGTTTTTTATAGCATCACGTGCTTTATACCATTGGAATCTTGGGGTCAAGACAACAACACTCACCCTATCTCTGTTTTCATTTCCACCATTAAAGTAATTGTTTAAATCATAATATCATGCATTAAACAGTGCTGATATGCCTAAACTCTGATAATGTTTGTATTGTGAATAATATGCCTTTATTGTGTGTTTATGCCAGTTAAAATACTTAAAATATGTGGAAAACAGATCATTCTGAGGTAACGTGCTAAGTTTCCTCAATGTCTGATGAAAGCAGGATTAATAGATAAAGGGATAGTCTAGTGAAAAATGTAAGGTTTGTCATTAACTACCCTCAGGTCGTTTCAAGAAAATGTTGAATAAAGCCATTTTTTGTGAGCACAAAGTATTCACGCGCTGCATCAAATTAAGGTTAAAACACTGTGGTCACCTTTATCACCTTTCTGGACCTTGAAAGTAGCTGTCTATGGGGGGTCAGAAAGCTCTCTCTTTATTCAATCTTAATTTGTATTTTATCTTAATTTGTATTTTGAAGATGAACGGGTGTGGAACAACATGAGGGTGAGTAATTAATGACAAGATTTTCATTTTTGGGTGAACTATCCCTTTAATTTTAAATGATCAACAATTTTATGCGTAATCTGCAGTTCTATATTTTGGCCATATTTTGATTCATATGACAAAAAGTCTTTATAATATATTTAGTAAATAGTTTATAATGACAACATATTCTTTTGTAACCTCAAATCAGCAGCAGGTTGCAGCAGTCTCTTGCTTTATCTTATCCGCACTTAATTAAGCATTAGGCTCATTGTATTCTTTAAAATATGTTTGCTGCAAATGGGTTTAAATACTTATTCATATCGAAGACATTCAAAAGGACATTCAAAGGTAACATGCTAATATTAATGAACATGTTTAAAAGATCAGCCACATAATTTAAGATAAAGGCTGTAGTTCTGAATTTTGTCCAGTAGAGGACAAAATACAGGATAAGAATTTATTAAGTCCTCATGTGCCATCAGTGTTGAAAAGCTTAGAACCTCATCTAAAGAACCGTACAGTGTTTTTAATAATAGAGTAAACAATAGAGTTTTATCAATACTTTGCAAATAAATATGTACTTAAGTACAAGAATATTTTCTTCATAAAGACAGCACTTTTTTTACATTCACATTTATTCATTTAGCAGACGCTTTTATCCAAAGCGACTTACAGAGAGTGAGTATATAACACTTTGCCCTAAGAACCAACCTCACAACCTTTTGTATTCTCACAACAGCTTACTGGAAGCAGCAATCAATTCTCAGTCAATTTTTTTTATCTGCACTGACCTTTTTTAAACAAGCTAACACTAAACGACTTTACCCTTACAAACAAGTGTGCTGTAATGTCCTTTTGTGTTTTGTGTAGTGAGTTATGCTAGACGTTTTAAACTAATTGAAATGGTCAAGCACAATTTCCATACTAATGAAGTTTATTTACAAAGTAGGTCTTCAGTCAGCAACATGATTTTGATGTGATCCATAACATTTATATAAATGTTCACCGGTGTCACTCGTAGCTCTCTGCAAAGGCATTTATTGCTTAGAAGTACATAATGAAACTTTTATTTAAAGAATCTCAAAATATTAGCATTTAAATTTGACTGACTTGATTTGCAGACCATGCATGTACATTTACATTTATGCATTTGGCAGACGCTTTAATCCAGAGCAATTTACATTGCATTAGACTATACATTGTTTCTGAGTATGTGCAATCCCTGGGATCGAACCCATAACCTTAGCGTTGTTAACGCCATGCTCTAACCACTGAGCTACAGGAGAGCCTAGCTCAGTGGTTGTTTCATGTTGTTTCAGCGTTTTAAAGCTTTTGTAGAAACGGTTACTTGAGGAATGTTTTAAACATGTATATGATCATTTAAAGAAAATGTTCTTTATATTTGAATATAGAATTTGAAACAACTGCTATGTATTACATAATAACTTTATACAAATCAGTAAAAGGCTCTTAAGTACTTGAACCCTAATAATTGCTGCTTGCAGCTATATTTTTTGTGTTTTTCAGTTAATTAGATGTTATTTAATGCATTTCCTTTATGTATTTTATGCACTGATTTTAATGTTGGTTTGTTTTTTTAGGACGTGCCTCCTTGCTTTCCAGAGGCCAGACCCTCAGTGCCTTGTGTTAATTCGGTGTCTGGTGATGGATCAGCACAGCAGGGGTTCTGCGTGTCATCTGACACCGGTGAGTGGGAACATACTGAGGCTACATCCATTAACCCCACATCTTCTGCTCCTGCCCCATCAGAGTACGATGGCAATGACTTAATGAATCAAGCAGTGATTGATTCACTCAGCTGCTACTTTGCTAATGGACACACCCCATTGGTTGGCAGCCACACCCACTCTGCTTACAAAAGTAGTGATAATGACTCTGAATTTGAAGATGTTGATATGAAGCTACAGAAACTAAGAGAAAAGTGAGTAAAACCAGATGTATAAACATTTACCAAATAAATAGTTTCCACTGTTTAGCCATTTATTTCTCTGAAAGTCATGCTAATGGAAAAGAACTGAAATGGACGCTCCTACATTTCTGCAGGCATATGAAGGAAATCTCAGAACTTCAGGCTCATCAGAGAGGAGAGATTGAGCAGTTGTATTCTCGGTTAGGTTGGTCTGTTCCACCCAGCATGGGATTTTTGCATGCAGTGCCTCCTACAGGCCGCCGGCGCAGAACCTCCAAACACAAGCTAAAAGGAAGCCGACTGCTCAATCCTATGGTGCAACAGCTGCAGAAAAATGTAAACAACAGCTCTAGTGAGTGCACAAGTGTGCATGAATAATCGTTTGAAATGAAAAGAACACACCTAAAACTACTGTATTGTTTAATGTTTTCAAACACTCACTGTGTGCCACACTGGCTCAGTGTGCTTTGTCAGTGTGCTATGCAGCTGTCATCAGAGGAAACACCATCTCCATGATTGTGTTGGTGATGTGTAGTGGAAGTCAGCCTAATTTACCGCTCCACAGCAGATAGAATATGACAGCTGCACAAACCACTTTTTAAATATCAGTTTCAGATGTACATTGATTAATTGTATAGATTTGTAATGTCAGAAAAGATGTAAAAAAAATCAGCATTAATGTTTGTTTATTTGCAACAACAATAACTCAAATAATATTAATTAATTAAAATGCAGGAAAATGCAGGATGTGGGACACAGTCTTCTATTTGCAGGGCTATCCATGTGACCCCGTTTATGGTGGTTTTTAGGTGGCTCAAACAAAGAGATTGCAATTACATTTGGTGTTGATAATGGCACAACAATCTCACATTTTACCTTAAATGAGTGACAAAAACTTTGTCATTTACATGCAGAATTTAGCAGGTCCTTTCTTCTAAAGAATGCATATGTATTTTTCAGTGCACAGACGGTACATCATTTTCAGTATAACATTGTTCTGTAGTTATGTACAATATGATACCACACATTTTTCTTGCTTGGGAGAATAAAATAGACATTTAAACACTTGTAAAAACATGTGTAAGAACATTTGTCAAACACATGAATACATCAGGGTCTTCTGTAGGCACAGCATCATAAAACTGCTTCACAGTTTCTTCTCTTAATGTTTGATATCCTTACATTTTTTTTAGGTTGGGTCTCAGGAGCTTATGACACAGAAATCACAGCCATGTAATAAACAGGTTATTTTAGAAGTCTATTTTCTTTTTTTTTAGAATAATGGCGCAGTAATCAACAAGGAAAAAATAAAAAATAGATGGGTTGCCAATCCCAGTCCATTATGTTACAGTCTATCTGTGTCCTGTAGGCGAGACGTGATCCAAAGTTTTGGCTTCTTCGGTCAAAAGCTCAGTTCTGGGTAACAGCTCTTTGGGTTCCAGCAGTGCCACACTGAGTCCTGTATCAGAACCACTGGAAGCAGTTCAAACCCAGCAGCCCTGCTCGCTCAAAAGCTCTCTCTCCTCTGACAACATCCATGACAACACACACGCCTCCCAGACAAGGTAAACACATGCACACAGCTGTTAGAGCAGAGCAGAGCAGCATCTCTAGTGTTTAGTGCTGTACTTATTTACTGCAATTGTGACTGACAGTGTACAAAGTGTTTTGTGTGTAATTTTTGGTCTGCAAATATGAAATACTGTACCTTATAGGAAAACACAGCTAATTAGAATATGTGATGAGTAAAAAAAAGCCCTTTTAAGGAAGTCTCTGCACTCAGTGGCCATCTTTGCAATGTCTTCGGCAGCTATTTCACTCATACAAAGCCAAGTCCTATTTACTTAAATGGGGAAAACATATCTCTAAAATTTCTGGCTAAGGTCATATTAAAACAAATAAAACAATTACATATATATTTATAATAGAGGGCCAAACAGGAAATAATTATATAAAACATTAATATATATACAGTGCTGCTTGAAAGTTTGTGAACCCCTTGAGTTTTCTGTTGTTTTACCATCAATTTTTTATTTTACCATCACCTGCTTTTTTATAAATTAAATGTCAGATGTATGTTGATCAATTGCATATGTTTGTTTAGAGGGAATTTTTTGAGTAGCCGAAAAAACTACATGAAAGATTGAATTATTGTATGTGCAAAAATAAGTGAAGCCCCAGCTGCATTGGAAAAGTCAAGTGGGTAAAAATTCAAGTGAAACACATTTGGGTGCTTAATTAATCAGTTAAGCAGACCAATACAATTAGACATCCTTAGGAAAGTGGTTGGGTAACACTGATTAAAAGAGAGAGGAAACCAACCAAACCAGTGTAGTGCAAGGATTAAAGAATGCCAAGAGGAAAGAAGATATCCGAGGACATCAGGAAGAATGTGGTGACAGCCCATCAATCTGGGGAAGACTATAAGACCATCTACAAGAAATTCCAACTTTATCCGTCCACTGTAAGGCAAATCATCTACAAATGGAGGGGATTCAGCATGACCACAACTCTGCCTAAAAGTGGATGCCCATCATCAAGAAGCCCCAGAAAATTAATAAATGAGCTAAAGGACAACCCACACATCACCTTGTTGCAGACCTCTCTGGCAGCATCTGGGGTAAATGTACATGCATCTACAGTCAGGCAAAAATTAAACAGACATGACATTTACGGGAGGGTTTCTAGAAAGATGCCTTTGCTCTCAAAAAAGAACAAAGCTGCCTGTTTCTTTGCCATAGAGCATTTGGACAAACCAGAGGCCTTTTGGAAGTCCATTCTTTGGACAGATGAGTCCAAAATAGATTTATTTGGTCATAATCAAAGCCACCATGTTTGGAGAAAAGCCAACACTGAATTCCAGGAAAATAACCTCCTCCCAACAGTGAAGCATGGTGGTGGAAATGTGAAGGTTGGGGATGCTTTTCTGCCTCCGGGCAAGGGCGACTCCATATTATTCAGGGAAACTTGAATTCTCAGACCTATCAACAAATTCTTGAAGAGAATGGCCGAAAATGGGTGATGCAACAAGACAAGAACAAGAATGGCTTAAAAGAAAGAAGGTTTACACTGTTGATTGACCTAGTCAAAGTCCGGATCTCAATCCAATTGAAATGTTTTGGCTAGACCTGAGAGAAGCGGTACGTGCCAGATGTCCTTCCAACCTCTCTCAGCTGGCTGAATTTTGCAAAAAAGGAGTGGACAAAAATCCCCAAAGACAGATGTGAGAGACTGGTCAGTGATTACAGAAGACGTTTGGTTGAAGTAATGGCTGCAAAAGGAGGTGCCACAAGCTACTAAAAAAAGACTTTACATACAGGGGTTGGACAATGAAACCAAAACACTGGCCAATTTAGTGTTGGAGGTTTCATGGCTAAATTTGACCAGCCTGGTGGCCAATCTTCATTAATTGCACATTCCACCAGTAAGAGCAGAGTGTGAAGGTTTAATTAGCAGAGTAATAGCACAGTGTCGCTTAAAATATTGCAATGCACACAACATTATGGGTGACATATCAGAACTCAAAAGAAGACAAATTGTTGGTGCACGTCTCGCTGGCGCATCTGTGACTAAGACAGCAAGTCTTTGTGATGTATCAAGAGCCACGGTATCCAGGGTAATGTC
>JAZGTJ010019346.1:0-10956 GCA_036877575.1 Botia almorhae | reverse complement strand
CCATTCCCAGAGTCCCCCGGTCCCCTTCTCCCAGTCCTGTTTAGTGTTCAGACAGAGGCCTGCAGGGTATTATGTCAGGATTACGCATTTCTGCTGTTAATCAGAGGGCTGCAGAAGGGATTCTCAATACACACATGTGCGTATAGACACACAGGGTTGTCATTAAAAGTATGCACATTAAAATGCAATATGCACAACCATATGCCAGCCAGACACAGTGCTGTAGACAGGCACACGGTATGTATTTCATCAACACAGCACAGCCCCAAATAGCCTAAGTATGTGTGATTCTATGTATGTGTCTTGGATTTGATTGATTAGTAGCTAAACATGGAAGATGGCATATGGTTCTGGAATTATATAGTATTTTTATAGAGCGGCCATAATTTAAACATGCGAGTGAACTAAACACATACCTGTCAATATCATTTTTTAAGTAACAGATGTCTCTATTGCTTTAAAAGTTAATTACACACATATGGTGCTGTTTTAACGTTGGTGTAATGGTCACTGGGCACAATTACATTTCATTATCTTACAGACTGTCTTCCACTGCCTTAATTTATATTTACAAGCATGGTTTATTTCAGAAGGCCTCTATAATATTTCTTTCATTAATGTTCTCAGTATAAAGAATATTTATAGAATACCTATTAGCTTTGCATGTGGACAAATTACAGTTATGTGGGTCTGTTGTTACTAATAATTAAAAAAAGACGCCCAACATGTGTGGTTATATTGATTAAATTAAAGATAGAAGCAGCCACCTACACTGTCCCCTTAAAGTTAATGAGATTTGTTTTGTGCTAACGTGCACACATTAATGTCTTAATTTCCATCACATGCTGTTGCTGCTTTTGATCCGCTCAGTAGAGATGTATATGAGCTATTGGTGTTAACCAGTAAAGATTGTCCTTGGAAACATTTCAGAATATTCCAGAATGCCCCTTCTATCGGATGCCCAATTTCAGTAACAGTGCTGTAATAAAATGCAGGTCTTTAATCACTTATTATTCAGAATGAGAAATCAGACGTATGTTTTATTCCACTGGGATCATTAAATGCAATAAATAATTCAATGAGTCTGCTGAAAAGTCCTTTAATTCTCTTTAATTGATTCAAATGGATCTAAAATGAGTTCAGAGACTTTGAAGAACATGTTTGGTGTTTTAGGAGAAAGAGATGTTTATAGCTATACTTGTCAAATATTATCTGCTTGCTATACTTGTCAAATATTATCAGATTAGAGGACTGGAACTACACAATCTTGATCTGATCTTTTTTCTGCATTCTGATTTGCTAATATGCTTGATGCTGAGATCAGTATTAGTTATGTTTTACATGTTAAACGACCTACAGTGACTGCATATTATAGGACAACATTTAAAACAAAGCTTTAAAAATCCATCATTTCAATTTCTGGCTAACTGATATTCTAATCTTATTTCGCTCTGCGTGTGTGCATAAAAAAACAATCTCACTCACATCAAATAACAGCTTTATTAGGCTTTTGATTAAAAATCTTGTCATTCTGCTCACTTCCTTCGATGGCTTAAAGGAATAAGAAAGGATTCGTGTCAGGGTGAGATCTTTAAAAAAAATTGAGATTTAATTGAGGAATGTAAAATGCAAGAGGAATCAGAGGAATAACAAAGACAGAGCGAATCTTCAGGGGACTGGATTCAAGGACACCTTGATGCTTTTGATCACCAACATCTTCTGGAGCAGTTGGCAACTAGGCAGGACACAGGTAGAAGAAACAGGAAGCTGTTCCCCAGATTGCTGTGTACTGTCCTCGTAAACATTATAAAAATTGCACATGCTTCATCAAGTTTTGCATATTTGTGCACAGTGCAGTTGTGCATTAGTCCTTAAAGTTTTTTAACTTAATTTTGCTTTCATCTGACAATCATTTGCATTTAAACTACTTCATTAGGTATGCTCTGGTGTTCACTGACATACTAAAGATTATCGTATTAAGATTAGATAAATAACCCATAAAGCTTGACTTGAATACAAAATAATTCAACTAAGTTGACCTTGTGTAGGCCTTAAACAATATTTGATTATTTACTTTAGAACTTCAAATCTGGAGTGTGTATTTTTTGTGCCACTAATACACTGTAATTTTGAAACAGTTTCCCAGAACACACCTCTTTTGTTATTGGTAAGTTAAATTGATAGCCCTGCTCCAAACTGATGCCATTGGCTGAGCTTATGTTGCTATGTGGGGCCAATCGGAATACTCAAGCAAACAAAGCAATGTTTTAATAACACCACAGTGTTTACTTTTTTGGGAAATCAACTTAGAAATGGCTTATTTATAGATTCATATTAAGCTGGCATTTGAGAAAGCTGATTTCTTATTTCTCTGGATACTAAAAGTGTTCATCAGTTTAATGACTCCAACCACATACATATAGCTATTGCCTGCAGACATTCTCGAGATGAAAACAGCAGCAGAATGATTGATTAGAAGTGAGGTGCATTTGTAAGAGGTGAACAGCACTTAACAAACATCTTGTATTATTCCTTTGTTCCTGAAAGTGTTCATGAATATGCATCCACATGAGCTAATTAAGATGCCTACCCAGGATGCATTGGGAAGGGTCAGAATGTTGAAGGCCAGGTGTTGGCACGACTTCCTGTTTGGACCGCTGGGACTTCCTGTTGCTACATTCATTCTGGCTTCAAAGCTGATCGCAAGCAAGTCCCTGAGGGGAAAAACTACAGATGAGATAAACGTGACTTTATTAACAAAAAAGTTCTGCTCCTGTTTCAGTCGCATTAGAGAGCATATGGTAGAAGCCAAAGGCCAATCTTACTCCTGCACTGAATGCAATATAGAGAGCAGATTAGTATAGTCAGTGAGCTGATGAATTCTGGGAATTGAAATGTTAACATCTTTGGAAAGAATTTTTCTTTTATTTATTTAAGATCAGAATGTTATTAATGTTAAAGTCATGGGTTTGAATCACAGGAAATGCACAAGCCGATAAAAAATATACCCTTTGAATGCACATTGGATAATAATACATGCTAAATGCTAAGAGCCTAATGGCAAACTTGGTGAGCTGTTTTTCCCACCATCACTTTCCCAACTGATGTTTTCATGCATTTGATCCATTTAAATGTTTCATTTGCTATTTTAATCTTTAACCTTTATATGATGTGATAATTAGATAATTAGAGGTTTGTGAAACGGAAACTCACTGTAACATATTGTAACAGGAGCAGGTGCTAAAGAGACCCAATAAAGATATTACCATGGAAATACAATTTCTAATAATATGGTCTTCTTGCCGTATTATAACTTAGCAAGATTAACATATGTAGTCATTTGCATTAAAAAAATCGTTGTATGTATTGTATTAAGACATCGCACTTAAAGTTTTGTTTATTTGACTCTTGTCTCTTTTCTATTATTGCCTGATGCTGTGTCCAGTGTTGACTGACCTGTGTTTAACACCAGGTATTAATTATATTAATTGTTTCTGTAATAGCCATTAAACAATGTCTTTACCCTGCACGTAGCACAAGACAGAATTTATTAGTAAAGCAGAAAACAGTGTTTCCTGATCACCCTATAATTTGATTTCATTTTATTTTTACCAACAGTTCAGTGGCTGTTTCGTTTTCACTGTCCGATCCAATTAAGCGCTTTCTTTACCTTCTGCTCGTTAGCTTGCCTGTTTTAAGGTAAGATTCCTGTTTTCATGTTTTGGGAAAAGGTGAACAGAACTTGGATTTCAAAAAGTCAGTCGATCTGCTATCATCCAATTAGCAGATACCAGGAATAGGGCAGATGAATTGCGAGTATCTGACAACAGCATGTATTCACTAGCTACACATATTACATACTCTTATGCTAAATTAAGGCATAGAGGCACATTCTTTAGATGCTAACCGAGAAGAATGAGCATACATGAGCAGAGATGTGGTTATCATTGCTTGTTATTAACTGACCGCATGAAGCTGCAGAAGTCAGTTTGTACTAATGAACAAGGGCAAAATTCTGCCTGTCTGTAATCATTGAATGTTTTCAAGCCTGACCTCTCGCTCGCTCCTTTTAACCAACAAATAAAGAATCAAATCCATGCCTTTGTTAGCATTGATTGCATTAAAACCATTTGTAGATATAAGGAGCGCGCGCTAGCGCGGTTCAAAGGGAGATTTCTTCACTTGAATGCAAGGCACGACCGAAGCGTTCATTTGAGTGCAAGCTTGGTCCCCGCTTTCTGCAAACTCATTTCGCTTGATGGATGTCTGCAAAGTTGATTCTGCCCACTTATTCCTTTTGAGTTAAGGGGGATGGCAAAAGGGAGGGCGAGGAAGTGTATAACACAGTGGCTTGTTTCGCTAATAGCCTCCTGTAATTTAAACCCTGCACCTGACAACAGTCTTTGTTATGGATTGGACCTCAATCACTCCTGTGTGCTCTCAGTCCAAAAAGCTTCACGTCCATCCATCATATTGCTTTGAACGAGCTAGATCAGATTGTATATTCCATTAGGGTAATTCACCAGCTTGTGGTGTTGTGTGTGCGTGTTTAGGTGCCAACCTGAATTGATTCCTTTGTAAAGAGACCCTCTGTAACGCCCCTACCAATCAGAAGGCAAGTGCTCTCCATCACCGGTCGAACACACAAGCTAAAAGGTAGTAACCTTTTAAGTAACATCTCTGAGTTTTGTTAAGATATGGCTTTGCATACAGTAAGATGGCCACTGGAGTACATGTAGTGCTGCATCGAGTTATGAAATTAAAACTTGCTCCCATTTACTAAATTAATACAAATCTATGGTGTTATCGTGAGCCATTCTTCAGTGCTTCTTATTCCGAATTAAAAACAATTGTGTATTTTTTATTCAAAATGTAATAACTTTCTCTTACTTTAAAACAAAGTTTCCTTTTTGTTAGTTGTTAATGTTAATTACTTCAGAAAACTTGCACTGAGATCTTGTTTCACTCTGGGATTGAATTCCCACTAGTTACAAGCGTAAAGGTAAGTGAAAGTGACATATATGTCAATGTATGGTTATCCATACTTGAAATGTAACTTCTGCATTTAACCTATCCAGTGAGTAATGAACACCTGAAAACACACACATCTGAAACAGTGAGCAGCTATCCAGGGATAACTGGGGGAAAGGTGACTTGCTCGGGGCACCTCAGTCGTTTCCTGCCAGCTGTGGGAATGGAACCGGCAACCTTTGGTTTACAAGTTCGCCTTTCTAACTATTTGGTCAGAACTGTTTCCAAGCCAAGACAAGCCCATCAGATGCCAATATAATCAGGTCCTGCTCTACATTTTCTGTGTATTTTTATTTAGTCGGTACTGAAACTTTCTGTTTACTCAGAAATATTACCATCAGGGGTATAAAAATAACCATATCGTGCACACTCGATGGATCAAAACAAAACGTCAGTATAAACTTTCCAAAAAAGTTGAGAGCTATAAAAAATAACGCCAACTCAGTTTACCCAACTCTGTCTATTAAAGCAAAGTACTTAACATTACAACATTATTATAAAATAATTTATTGAGTTATGACCATTAATGGGTAATATAGCCATATTTTTTAAACAGTATAAAGTTAGAGAGGTTACAAGAACCTGGTAATGTGCCATTTGAATGTAATAAAAGGGAGTAACTTCTGGCTGTCGGGTCTGTGCAGCGTGAACTTGAAGCTGATCTGCCAGTCCAATGCACCAGGGGATAAATTAAAGTCTTCACTACCAGCCCATACTAACGCTGGGGCTCTGTGTCTGGAAAAGGGCCTAGTCTCATAATTAACACTGTGATTCTGAGAGTTACACACACACTCACAGGCTTCATATACCAGCCCTGAATAAATGCATTTATCAAATAAATCCGTTTTTCAAATCAAACCGTCGGTGTCAGTTTGCCGATGAAAAGGCAAACGAAAGGCTGAACAGAGATTCTGGGTGTAATGGTTGTAAAACATGATAAAAAAAGGGATTTTAAATTTTAGAGATGACTGTACATTTCAGGAGGTGCTGTGGATGTTGTAATTATATTAACTGTAGTAGTAGTCACTAATCTGGTTACTAAATGTATTTGAAATCTTAATAAGAGATTCTACTTCCGAGTAGAATTCAGAGTTTTCTCTGACATGTTCTCATTAGTAACTGAAGTAAGTTTCAGGTTCTTTCACGAGACGTAAGCAAACATAATTATTGACATATGGTGCTGTAGAATTAATAGTGCAAATGTGATATGATTTTGTAGGAGAAATGTTTAATGTTCTTGGTGTATGAGCAAAACTATTGTTGACATCTGTTCTAATCACCTCAAATAGACACAAGATTGCTAATATTTTGCTTAAAAAGCAAATAGAGATTCTAATTTAGCTCTTTGTTTAATCTCATTGCTGTCTAGATATATAAGAGATACAAAAGAGATATAAGATTTTTAACATTTTTCAAACTCAAACCTGGAACTCCTAAATGAACACCACAACACATCTGGACTGCAAGCTGAACTGCTCTAACCTTTTCAGAATGAATTTAAGGCATTTGCAGAAGAAAGCAGAGATAGAGGAGAAAGGGGAGTGATAGAGAGGGAATAGGGTCATAACATGACACAGAACTGATTTGAGAATGTGTACTGCCCGTGGCACCACATGACTGACATAAACATGTTTTAAGTTAGCTCTCTGCTCTGACAGCAACAGCTGTGTTGGTAACCATCTCACTGTGTTGGCAGTTCTCATCTCTCAACAGCTTCTGCGAGTCACACCAGCCCTTCTCCTTCAATTTTACAGCAGTTTTACCCCAGGAAAAATATGCCCTTATTCTAGGGGGGAAAATCACATTATTTTTTATCAGGCGGACGTTTTTTGATTAAAACTCCCCCAAAAAACATTTCCATTCTCCACGTTCCCTCACCAAACCCCCTGCCTCTCTTATTTATTCTGTAGCTGGTGACTGCTAACTTTTTTCCCTTTCTTCCTTACTGCTTTTCTTGGCATAATTTGATTGTGTGAAATGACCATGAAAAAACTATTACAACAGGTTCTTAGCTGTGACGAACACAAACAGGCGTCGGGGCTTGTTTACAGAAGGCCTGGCGGTAATGGCTTTTCCTGAGGTGTTGAAAAAAGAGCACACGCAGCCTGTGGTCCAACAGAAATTCAAAGCACCCAAGTAGGCATACAGAAAACTCCACTGCATGCACGCAGACAAACACATACTGTACACAAATACACAGAAGTGGCAGGAGCTGATAAAGTTGCAGATGTCTGTATGAAGATTATCTTTTTATTTGATTTGTGACTGCTGGTGACTGGACTTCTGAACATGAATGTTATGTAGAGAGAAATTGCATGTGTTAGGTCTATTCCAAAACTTAAAAGAAACTTTTTTTTATAAAAATGCAGAATGCTTTTCCCCAGTCGTTTTCAGTATAAATTATTGCAATATATGGAATCAGTGGATCAGATACTAAAATTATGAATCTGTATTTTTGCATTTACCAACAGCAAGAATATTTTGTATTTGGCCAGTTAACCAATTGCAATGATGGGTTTTTAAAGTATTTTATTTCACTGCCCTCATAATTAATGATGTAATCACATTTTGTTTACTTCCTTGTGCAGGGCTTTCCAGCACTCTGGAAGACTGAAACTTGGATGTTCATCTCAAATCATTCCCCTGCCATTTATAAAGGCTAAAGTACATTCATTAGGCTACATCACAAATAATTTTGAATATTTCTGTATGATTTACTGAATGGACTCTGTTTTGTAAATTGGACAGAGGAGTATTATGGGTCAAATGTTTATTGGGGAGATTACCAACAACAGTCAACAATCAACAATGGTGTCAGTAGGCAGTAATCATATTGTATATTATTAAATGTGCTTACAAACTCTTCTGTCACTCATGAGGGTGAGGGGCATGTTTGAAAGTAATTTCAACCCATTTAATTTCTAATTGCATAAACTCATTGTATTACAACTCACCCACTATTACAAATCAGGTCTTCTCTACATTAATTAGCATTTCTGTAATTACTTTATTAAATAAACACATTTAAATTTAACTAGGAATTGAAATGCCCTTTCTCCAGTCCTCTCTAACTTTCTCTCTTTCTCTCGTCCTATCCCATTCTCTTTGTAGCTCTAGGGTCAAGACTTTCCTCACCTGCAACATTTCTGTCCGCATCTCGCGGTTTTGAACTACATCCGGCTCCACGCAAGACAACTTCATCAAAGCGGCGCGGGGCCTAACGTGTCATCCTGCTGATCAAAAACATACAGTTCCATTTTCACCCCTCGCAACTGAAGAGGAGAAAAAATCTTCAAAGGACAGTCAGCTTCCTCCTAGCATGCACGTAAGATGGTTTGTGATGCTGCCAATTTCTCTAATAATTCCACTCTGGGGAATGAAGTGTGCAAGAGAAGATGGGAGGGGCGAGTAAAACAGAGAGATGTGCGGAGGAATGCACATTTTGGTGGGAAAAAGAGGTAGCATTCATTAGGTCCATCATTAAGATAAACAGCGCTTAATGACACCTGCTTTAATTGGCCTTGGTGCTTAATAATGAACCATTTAATTTGTTACATTGCTATCTGCTCATCTCCCCCCGGGGTACACTAACCCCAGAGTGAGGAATCGAAAGAGAGAAATAAAGACAAAAAAACGAGTTCTGTATTTCCGTGAGTAATTAAAAGACCTTTTAGTAAGGAGCATCAATCAGTTTAATTTAAGAACATTAATTGCATGGTATCAAAGCCGTTCTTGCAGAATTTGAGTTTTTTCACTCACAGTGTCTGTTTTTCCCATAGACTTGCTGCTAAATCTTTCAGGAAATGTTAATCAGACCCATGAGTATAGAAGAAAGGAGTTGATCATTATGTGCAGTCAGTATTTTAAACGTTTGTTGTCACAGGCGTATCTGCACTGCAATTGTCCTGACATTTTTATCTGCCCTCCAGAGTAAAGGACAAAGAAATTTTCAAGCTTGAGACTGCTGAAAAATATTTGACAGATATGTCAAATTCCACAAAAATGACTTAAGCTTTAATTTTTGCTGTAACACTCACTAAAGTTTAGATACAATATCTGATATTAATTTTCCTATCAGTAATAATAACTTTCTAAATCAGTCCAAAGGTCACAACAGTCCAAAGGACCAATCGGTGTTATACGATATATAATTATTGCTATGACATTTTAGGTGTACACACTGCACCGTGCATGGCTGCACCTCAGAAAATATGATTATGGCCACCCTGAGGTCAGAAACAAATAGTAAATGGCAGTAGGTGACAGACAAGCTCTACAACAGTCTGTGTTACCCAGATTCCTGCCTGAGCTGAATGTTACCTACAGAGCTCTTGTGATTAGAAATAAGGGCATGCAGAGCTATCAGAGCACTAATGACTCTGTACAGTCACTAGAGAAAAAGAAATAGTTTCGGTAGTTGTGAATAACTTTGATTTATTTCCAAATTAGATCTGACACTTGTCATCCCTGCGAGGGAAAAATAAATCAGCCGCATGTTTTTCCCGTGTCCTCAAACACAGGAAGCTCTCAGTCCTCTCCTGACAAGTGGTAGTTTTGGAAATCTGTCAGATGTTTGAGGCAACAGGGGAGTTAGATTCTTTCAAAAGCAAGCAACATTTAAAAGTGTGACTTTAGCCTCGTTTCCTGCTTGTAAAATGAAACACATTCTGCAAGAAGAGTCACAGTTTCTCTGTAAATCCCTGATATTAAAGGCTGAATCTTGCCTGACTTTATTGACTTATGTTCATTGTGAGCTGTAAAAGCCATAGAGTACATACTTTAGTCATAGAGTAATCCATTTTAAACATACAGACATATTGTCTTACAGACATATTGACATATTGTCATTTTGCCTGCGTCAGCTATTATACTTTAAGATTGAAATGATAATATAAAAGAAAATCACCAAAAAAAGTAAAAAAATAAATTTGTAAAAGAAGGCCCTTATGTAGACCTTTGACCACAGAGCAAAAAACAAACAGAAACAAGTCTTGTTCAGTGATGTTGTAAGTGTGGCATTCTGGCTGAAGATCTGGGCTGCTAACTGAAAGGTTGTAGGTTGGGCTATCACCATACTGCCCTTGAGTAAAGTGCTTAACCCCAAGCTGCTCCTGAGGGACTGTCCCTGTGATAAATACACTGTCACTACAACAGTACACAAGAACCCTGACAGAAAGGGTTGTAACATCGCTTTTCAAAGTATGTTTACCATGACCACAAAGACTTCTGAAACTGGGACAGTGTACAGTATACAGTGTACAAGACAGTGAGACTAACACAGAATTGTTAGTCTGGGGTTTATGTATTCCTATATTTGTTTACAATTTTATCTGCTGTTTCCTTTTAAAGTTTTCAAAATGGAGGAGAGAGAGGTAATGAGGGATGGGTAACAATTACCAATAACGTCTGCTTGTGATTGACAGGATGAGCAAACAAGCTTTCGTTTAGAACTTTGGTTCGAAATTTATAATTCTATGTGCATATTAAGTCAATTTAAACCAAATCACAAAATACATTTAGGTAATCACAAAATACACTTTGTGTAATTGTATTCTTCTGTTTTCAATCTCTCTTATCATCATATGTCGGTCTGTGCGTACAGCACCTCTGCAACTCTCATACAGACTGCTTTATTTTTCCATCAATGGAAAACTCTGAGGAGACTCCAGGTAAAGCCCCGGCGTATGAAACAATCAGACAGATGATAATAGCTTTAATAAGGGGTTGAGAGAGCAGGAAATGCGTAGGTCGGCCTCTTTCAGCCGAGCTCTGTGGCGTGAGATTGTTCTCGTCCCTTTGGGATGGAGTCTAATTGTTTACTTACTACATTCTACACTCATAACATCTCATCTGGGACGTTTCTCATGACTGGTGAAATTAAAACATAATGGAGCCTTTAAGAGTATCCGTATATTTTATTTACAC
>JAZGTJ010019344.1:0-10958 GCA_036877575.1 Botia almorhae | reverse complement strand
ATCTAACCTAGCTTTTGCTCATCTGCTGCAGTAAAGGAAAAGTTAACAGCAGATCCTGACAGTGAAATAGCCACCACCAGTCTAAGAGTGTCATTATTATGTCCGGTAAGCTTATTTATACACTCACTCAGTCAAACACTCACACAGATACATCCAGATGCAGGGTTTGTGTGTCTATACTAGCGGTGGGACTCAGCAGGGATCTGATGAGGCAAAACTATTGAATGTCTGGGTCAGAATTCAATGATATTGTAATTATTTTAGTCTATAGTTATTTTAAATCTTGCTTAATGCAGTTGTTCTTTGCTTATTCGGAGTATGCATTGCATTGACCTAATGCTACCCATACACAAATGTAATATATGTATATCTACCCATATATAATAATAATTAATATACATGTCCTATATATGTCATATACATACATATATGAGTGACACATATATATGTAACGTATATGGCAATATCACTCGATATAGGGCATATTTGTCATATATTACATTTCTGTAGGGATATGAATGCTCTCTTTCTGTTTTTTCCATCTCTATACATGTCAGTTAAAGTTTAGGGCCTTACACAGAGCAGTTTTAAAATACACTGTTGTTTACATTTCTAATGGTTCAACATGGTTGTTTCAAAGATCACACAGAGCAAAGACTGATGTTTATTGCATGAAACTCCGAGCAGCTTCACATCTTGGGAGTTTAATATATTGTAACTTTTGTTTTTGCTGTGATTCATCTGTCTGTCTAAAACAATTAGGCTGTTTAATATCAGTTGTATATTGGCATGATTATCTCAGTTGTCGTCATGTTTATTCTCTTGTTCCATTTCATTCTGTGGTTTGTCTCTAAACCCACATCTGTGCATCTGAGAGAAGAGGTTGTTTCCATGCGGGACGCGTTTTGTCTGCGGAATCGTGCGTGCGCGTTTGCCTGCGTTTTTCCACGGGGGTGTTTTGCATCTGTGTGCGCTTGTGAGTCATTTTTTTCATGATTGTCTTCACTTCTGCTCGCGTTACGCAGCTGGGAAAGATGCGGCTGATGATTCCGTGCCGGGCGTTGACGTGTTCACACCTGCAGTGTTTCGATGCTACGCTCTACATACAGATGAATGAAAAGAAACCCACGTGGGTTTGCCCTGTGTGCGACAAAAAAGCACCGTACGAGCACCTCATCATTGACGGGTACGAAGAACATAACACACACAACACGCAACACGACAGAACTGCACATTCACATGTTCACAAAGTGAAATGTTCTAGCGTAGATTCATTCATATGTAAATGTATGTTTTTCTGTGAGAGTTAGAGTGTGTCAGGTTATATGGTTTAGAACTAGCTGCGTATAAAAACAGAAGTCTATGGAATGGCCATCAATGCAATTTAAATAGCATTTAATCATACATATTAAATTCAGCGACGGAACGATACAATATCCATTAAAAGTTTGACATGCCTGGAATTGTTCGACTATGCATGAGTGAGTAGAGAGGAAAGCTGAACTTAATTGCGCTCTCTTCTCTAATGTCTCTTCTTCATCTTCTCTTCTCTCTTTCGTTTTCCTTCCCCTTTTCTGCTCTTGTGTCTATCCCTGTACTGCTCTGTTCTTTATCAGGCTGTTTATGGAGATTTTGAACAGCTGTTTAGACTGTGATGAAATTCAGTTTAAGGAAGACGGCAACTGGGCCCCCATGAGGTCGAAAAAAGAAGTGCAAGAAGTTCCTGCTTCATACAACGGCATAGATGGCAAGTTAACGTTTACTGCTGATCATCTGATTCAGGTTTTTGCTTTCCTGATCATGTAAAATTTGTCAAAGGCATCAATAAAACCCCTGATAGCTGTTACTTCCAATTATACTTGGCTATAATCTATACCGTGACATTTTAAGTCTAATACACATTTTAGTCAAACATGGGTTTAAATCTGAATTTCACTGCATGCTAATGTCACAAAAAGTGAAGGTGTTGCATAAAATATAATGCAAATGTGCATGCTTTCTGTATTTTTTGAACAGATCATGCTTTTTTGCAGCTCTTATATGCGAGTTCTGATCACATAAGAATGATCAGATCACAAAACCTTTTGAACCCTGTTTACATCTGTATTTAATGTTGTCCATATGTGATCAAATTACTTAAGATGGATGTCAATAGCAGGTGAACAGGGGGCCTGTGAAGTTAAATGTACCATGTAGGATTTTGCTTGTCATGTGACATTTATCAATCCTAGTCATAATTACAAACGGTGGGCAAAATCAATATGTGTCACAGCACTCACAATAACCTTCTGCTGAGAAAACACACTTAAATACATGCGGTCTTACAATATACACCCTAAAACAATATTCTACTGCCCCCTGCTGTAAGTTGACAATAATTTTACATTGGGTTACTTTAAATCTTACTGATTAATTTGTAAATCATTAGTATTATGTTTATTTTAATTGTATTGGGCGTGTGTCTGTTGACCGGTGTTTTTTGTGTGTTTGATGTGTGATCAGGTGGGTGTCCCACAGCGGTACTGGAGCAGAACTCCCAAACAAACGGCAACAGTGGCAGCAGCAGTAAAAAAGTGGAGGTGATCGATCTAACTCTTGACAGCTCGTCTGAGGAAGAGGAGGATGAAGAACCCCCTCTGAAGAGAAGCTGTCCTTCACTGTCCAGCATCTCTCCTCAGATTGATAAAGGGTAAGTGATTGTTTTTTATTAAAATTTTTATTTATTGTTTTGCTGAAGCTGGATAACATTTTGTTGTTCATTTAATCTACGTGGCCTTATCTGAGTATGTCTTTGACAGTACTGATTTGTTTGTGTGTGTGTGTGTGTGTGTGTGTGTGCGTGTGCGCTTTTAGAGTGCTGAATCTTCATAGACAAGCATCTCCTGTGAGTCGAACTCCCAGCATGCCTCAAGTGGACACCAACTACATTCCACCACCTCCCCCCCTAATCCAAGATTATCGCCACTACTACCCCACACCCACTGACCTGTCAGGTACAGTACATATACAGGATCACACTTGTCCTGTGGAAAATATTTATTATGAAACCGCTGCGCTAAATTGTCTCCGTCCCCTTTTCCAGATCTCAACTTTTTTCCGTTTTTACAAGGGGAGAATCATCAGGTAATAATCCATATGTTCTTCCACTGCGATGCTTTCATGTGTTACAGCATCTCTGTATCTCTTCACGACTCTTTTATTTTGCCCCTCTCCTCCCAGCACTACAACATGGTGATGGCAGCGGCTGCCTCCGCATCTGAAGATCACGACCTCCTCCTGAGCCGCTTTCTCCCGTACGGCTCGTCTCAGCTCTTCCTGGACCCGCCTTCCACGCCCGTGAGCAACACCCTCCCCTCCATCAGCATCAACGGCGGCAGCACCGGCAGCCTGGTGTCCTCCAGCAGTCTACGGGAAAGCCTCGGACATCCGCCCGCCCTTCACCCCACCTCCGAATCAGGTCCCACATCCGCTATTTATGGCCCCATCCCAGACGTCATCTCGTTAGACTGACCCAGCATCAGACCCTCACACCAGAAATAGACTGAAGAAACTTCCGGACATTTGGGAAAACAAACATACAGGACGACTGAAGGGTGTTTTTGTAAACGATGCTAATCGTTGCCGTGTACAGAGAACAAATATATTTTTTGTTGTACTTTTGTATATACCTATCCGTCTAGCTATCTAATGTATAAGTAAACTTGAACGAGTTTTTTCCGGCTTGCTAAGTTACTTTGGGATTAATCTGCTTTGGAAACTGAAGATATTTTTTCCACTCGCAGCTCCGTTTCAACCCCTTTAATATACAATGAAAACTTTTTATATCCCCATCCCACGTTCTGTATTCCTCTGTACTATGTCTGATTCCACAGGGCACAATGGCTTTGATTGGACCGTTTTCCAATCAAAGGAAATTCTTGGAATGATTCTTGGTTATTTTTCCTCCCAGCAAAACCTGATGTGTCTTCGCCAGTTCGTGTTTCCTCTAAACATGCAGGATTGTTTTTGTAGTGCTTTGAAGTTACGCGAGGTGGATGAGCTTTTAAGAAGCATTCCTTCACCTTCAAGCTACCAACTGGAAGTAAAAGCATTGTTACGGATTGCCAATAACTGACCTCATTCTTCTCACGTGAAACGTAATTCACGACTTTGTAAAACATGTAAAACGTTTTGCATTCTCTTGATTCAAATTATTCTTGCTCGATGCCAAAAGAACACCGTTTAGTGTTGAAGTTTTTAGAGTGAGAGCTTGTGAGTTCAGTGAACTTAACTATACACCGTTTAAGGAAGGTAAGGATTTACTCTTTCCTTGTGACTACCATGCTTCTTCTCTTTCTTTGTATCCCTTCCTTCCTTTCTTCTGTCCTTCATTTCTTTCATTTCTTTTGTCTTCCTTTTCTTCCTTCCGTTTCCATTTCCATCTTTTTATTCTCCTTTTCTTCATTCCTTCCTTCCTTTTCCCTTCTTTCCATCCTCCTTTTCTTTCTTACTTCTTTCTTACTTAGTTTGTCAGAAGGAATGATTTGTTGGTTAGTACAGCAGTGGCTCAGATTTTGAGGTTATGGTGTATTTTGTACCCGTTTATAGATGTTTGTTTGACCTCACGCAGTGACTCAATGTGTCTGTTCTCAGACTCAAAGTTCACAGTATTTTTCAATCCCATTTAATTTTCTGTTGTCTATTGCGTCATCTGTGTTCGGTACTGTACATATTGTCTTAGTGATCAAGGTCCTAAAGCCACTCTTCATTTCTTCTACTGTTTTGTCACGTGTGCCTTGATTGTGTGTGTGTTTTGTGTGTGAAAGACCGGACGTGTTATTTCTTGTATTTTGTTAGGCTGTAGTAGGCCGGAGCTCCTGGCACACATATGGAGCTCTTATCTCCTCCCACTCCACAGAAACAGTGTTAGTAAACAAATGTCCCTTCATGTGCTGCTAGGGGTTAATTATGAAAAAATGTCACATTTTCTTGTTCAAAAAGTGAATTATTTGAGAAAGATGGGAATCAATAGTGTGTTGAAAAGGAACTAATGTGTTAAAGAGATGCATTTGAAGAATAAAATCTAAAGAGTTTAATTAGGCATATCTTTTTATTTCTGCTTATAAAACAGGCTGAGCTCTCTCTCTCATCTCTCCTCTCTCCCATTCTGTGTGTATGTGTGTGTGTGTGTCTGTCTGTCTGTGTGTGCTAGGCTGATAAGTCTCGCTCTGTTTCCACTTCCACTAAATCACCTCTCAACTCAGATTTCCTGCTGAAAGTATTAGACATGCTTAGTGTGTTTATTAGTTGATTGTCTCCAGCATTCTTAAAATTGGCTTGAAATGTACTGAACAAGTAATTAACAAAGCAGCGGCTATGGAGGCAGAAATACAGATGCTAAATCCTCATTACCACATAGATGATTATTGTTCCATCTCTAGCAGTATTAATGATTCAAGTAAATGTTAAAATGCACAGCTCTTGTCCATTATGTCATGTGACGAGATTTGGGATATACAGTCTGGGTTCAATGACACACAAAATATACAATCGTTTTCATTAGTTTGTTGATTTTGGTCATGTAATGTTTGGTAATATAAGATTTTGTGTGTGTGTGAGTGAGTATGTCAGTGTGTGCTCATTACTTTATTTTTCATTTCAGTAAACTGACATCTGTGCTCACTGCCTTAAGTCTGTGGCGTCTGTTATGCGAGAAAGAAAACATAAGATTTTTTAAAGATGTGGATGACATATTGTACAGTAGACCAATGTCCGTTTGTATAAAGTACTAAGTGAAAAAATATTTATTACTTGCATTGAAAGAAGTTGTTTACCTATTAAATGTTATATGTTTATGTAGAGACATTTAGATGTAATAAAATGCATTGCGTTAAATTTCGTCTCCTTATTGTGATGAAAACGAAAACATTAAAAGCAGGTTTTACTGACAATGTTTTGATGTTTAGGTGTTAAACTGCTTTGGTAAATTGCTGCACTCGGCATGATGTAAGATTTTGCTTTTGTTTACAGTACATTTAAGAAGTGTTCCTTACAGTGGTGCTGAATAGATGTCATTTTTAGCATCCCTTCGCCACCCCATCGCCTCTCTCTTGGCTGGTAGCTACCACAGTTAACTGTTAATTTGTTTTACATGTGCCAGTTGGTAAACAGCAGATGGCAGTACACGCTTGCCGAGATGTTAAGATCCACCGGCTCTCTTAAACTCAACACGCCTTACGCAAATATCTGTTCCTAAGACTGTTTATTGGTATAGCTATTTATTCAAGATATTCCTAAGATATAGTGTAATGTTAGTTTACATATGCTGTAGATTCACTTGTAGGCTATTTGCTACATGTAAAAAGATCATTTTAATTATAATTTTATTTATTTACGTTAACACAAAATATAAATTCAGGTGCAATGGGATAGATATTTAATACAGCAAAAGCGAAGAATTTGACAATGGTTTTTGTACACCTTTACTCAGCGTTAGTGTGGGTTCTGTCAATCAAAGGGGGAGACCAATCGGTCGCTCGATGGGCGGGGCATTTAAAACGCGCTCGACATAAATTGTTACAGCGCGCCGCTTTGTGTTCATCGTTTCAGTAACTTGTAGGAATAAAGGGTCATTAAAAAAACCTGAAGTGGTACTTGACTATAATATTTGAACGATAACTCTTGTAATTATGGAAAAGTACGCATGCATCTAAACATATAGGGCTACACGCGCAACGCTGCGGCTGTGAAATCGGTGGATATGATGGAAGACAGCAATCAGAGTGGCGTAATAAACAGATCGATCAGTGATCAGGAGCGCTTCAAAAGCCTGGAAGACATTGACGTAACTGCCGATGGGAGCCCCGTGTTAAGGTTCATGATCTCCGTCACCTACTCTGTGGTTTGCGCCGTAGGTCTGATTGGAAACCTGTTGGTCTTTATCTTCATTCGCGTGAGACAAGAGAGACGTACATCCAAAATAAACTTCTTCATTCTCAATTTGGCCGTAACAGATTTTCAGTTTGTGCTCACTTTGCCTTTCTGGGCCGTTGACACCGCGCTGGACTTCAGCTGGCCGTTTGGCGATGCCATGTGTAAGATCGTGCTTTCATTAACAGTGATGAACATGTACGCCAGCGTCTTCTTCCTGACCGCTATGAGCATCACTCGATACTGGTCAGTGGCCTCGGCTCTTAAGGACCGCACCAGACAAACCAGTTGCTCCATCAAATGGGTCAGCGTCCTGCTCTGGTCTCTGGCCACCGTAGCCACTGCGCCAACATCCATCTTCTCAACAGTCACTAACGTGGCCGGCGAAAAACTTTGTTTACTAAGATTCCCTGACGGACAGCATTGGTTGGCGGTCTATCATCTCCAAAAAATATTGATCGCATTTATTATACCCATGGCAATAGTTTCCATTAGTTACCTGCTGCTGTTGAGGCTCATCCGACAGCGCAGTATGAAGAATAATTCAAAACGAAGAACGCAAGTCACAAAGTCCGTCACCATTGTGGTTTTATCGTTTTTCCTCTGCTGGATGCCAAATCATGCCATAACGTTTTGGGGCGTGCTGGTTAAATTTAACGCAGTGTACTGGGATAAGACTTACTACATCGTTCATACCTATGTGTTTCCAGTGACTGTGTGCCTTGCACACGCAAACAGCTGTTTAAACCCGCTTATTTACTGTCTGATGCGTAAAGAGTTCAGGAAAAAACTGAAGGAGCTGTTTCTGCGGGTTTGAGCGCGCTGTGGACGCGCTCTTTGTGCCGCACTTGTGCGCTTCTCCTATGCCGAACATTTACTGTCAACAGAGACGTCGAAAGAAAAAGGCGGTACCTTAATTCTTGTATATTAACTGTATTATTATATATGTATTCTTATACATATAACGTAATAACTTGAAAATAGCAAACTCGTGTTTGTGGCGCTTTAATTTTAACGCCTTATTCTTGTTGAATACTATTTCCACGTTAGATAAGCGCATACATTAAAATGTTTCCTAACATTGCGGTAATGCTCAGTAAAAAAACAACCGTTTTAAATTTAGTGTCAATCTTTAGTGTCATTGGCATCTTACCATTCATGTACAAATATGATGGTCGTTTCTTGTGGCAGTTTATTTTAAGTAAATATAACGCAGTCTATATTACTGTACCTTTCATTTTCACACACACACACACACACACACACAAATCGTTTTTTAAAATAATAATTTTGTAAACACATTTACAGCGTTTTTTCATGAGTGATTGAATATTGCCAAGTATCCAATAGATTATACACCATTCAATGTTTTTTACTGGATTTAATAGGATGACCACATCACCTGCAAAAGGTGATGCAACTTCATGTTAAAGGTGTGTATTCCTTTGTAAGGTTATATTTCAGTTTGTTGATTGTCCTCTCAGATAAATTCTCTTCATCTGCCTCATTGGAACACATTACGGTTGTAAATGAGGATAAACTCTCTCCCTGTATACTTCCCTATCAGTTCTGTCGGATTCTCAGTTAGCATTACTGACAGACACTCCCACAGGCGCTTAGCCAAGATACCGCCATTCTCATCACAGCTTCGTAATACAAACACATCAGGCTAGTTAAAAATATGTTTCATTTTGTCGGGCGTGGCCATATCACCCTCCTCACACACGTCCAAATGTGTTCCAGTACCTTATATAAATCACAACTCTGCGGAATCATCCAGTTAATTACCCATGAAAGGGGCAGTTGGGTTCACAACTGAGAATGCTTCATGTTGTGTTAAAAACCACTTACATAGAAGCTTATGATGGTCATTTGGGGGCAATTTGGAAACTGTGAAAAAGACAGTACATCTGTTACTGTTTAGAGTCACACACTCAGGAGCCTTTTAATGACACAGAAGTCCTGATGGTGTTCCGTTCATTTCGTTCCTCACGCGGTCACAAGCACACGAGCAATGATCTGGTCAACAGCAAATCTTTTTCTGTATACAAATATTTTCCCACTGAACACCAGACCAAAGGTGCCAGTATTCCGTACAAGGAAAATGATGTTTATAACTATTCCTCCATTAACTCTGCTGGTCTCATTTTATGTGTGCGCTTTAATGTAATTTGAATACTGTTTGTTTGCATGATCAGAATTGTGCCGTTGAAGGTCCTGTTCGTGTACGCGTTGTGTATCTGTTCAGAGCAGATACACAATGTCTTGTATGTATATTTTTGTAACTTGTATGTCTGTGTTTGTTGCTTTTACATGACATGATCAAATATGTACACGTATGAACTACCTTCCCTTAGAGTTTTACACCTTGTGTTTGCCTTGATGTTTATCCAGGATGTGACTTGACTTACTGTCGTGCTGTGTGGATGCAAAGTTAGCAGTTTGCCTATGGATGTTTGTCAATATTAAAAAGCTCACTTTGGTATCCCACTGAGTGTGCTAATATAATCAGGTGTTGACTGTTAATAGGATTTCCTGTGAGGAAATGGTTTCCTATTACTAAGCGGAGCTGGGTTATACATGTCATTTCCTAATGCACACCATTATATTAGTGTATTCCCATTATGAGCTAGATTAGAATGACATTTCACCCACTCTGTTTTGTTCTCTTTAATGTATTTTGCCTACAACATTTAAGTGGTATTGCTTTCCACCCTTGAATTTATTTATTATGAGTATAAACATAAAACATAATGTACATGTACATGTATTGGTCTGCATGAACTTTAATGGATTGGCATTTATTTTTTGCTAGTTATTTATTATTGTAAATATTTTATAATTATTTTTAAGCTTTGATTGGATGACCTTTTAAAATGAAATGTGAAATGCAAATAATCATGTCTGTGTTTTGTTTTATTTTCTTGTTTTGCCGTGAGACAGTAACTCTAAGAATAAGTCTAACAATAAGGTACAAGAGGTTGTGCTATACTCTAGACATTTGTCTTTGCAGTGAGAATTACTGTACATTACTGTACTGTACATACTGTAGTATATTCCAATATAACATGGTCTCCAGTACCCCATTGCATTTATAAAACAGTTACCTAAAGACACAAAAGTTTCTTAAAATGTTACCTGTAAAAGCATTAAATGCCATCAATATATAATCCCTGATGTGTAAACAGTAACAGAGTGTTCATATGCAACAACTTATCTTATATAAATGGTGAAAAGTTCATGGTGGCTGTGCATTATTATAAATACAGTAAACCACACATGTTGACCAATGAGCATTAATGACTGAAACCATACATTTTGTAAAACCATACAACGAATAATAATAAATCATAAGAATTGTTTAAATGGTTAATTAACCATTAAAAAAGTTAAATTTAAATCTTTCATCTGAGCAACAGGACAAATGTTTGCCATTCATTTCTAACTTTGACTCTTACATACATTGTCCTTTTGATTGACTCCTCTGATGTCAACACATTATTATGTAGTGGAGCTTTGCCATTTGATTTGCCTGATACCACCCACGAAACCCAAGAAACACCCAAGAAAACCCATTCACAGCATGAGAAATTATAAACCATGTTTCAGCTTCTTACTTTTCCTTGCTATTGCTAACCTGATTCCTGATTCTATTATCGTCTCTGACACATCTTGACATCCCTCTATTACATAAAATTGGATATCTAAGCATCAGCTCATGCTTTAACAGGGCTGAACTACCCTTCCTACTAGCTAAGAACTGCCTCCAGAATCATCATTCATCAGTTAAAGGTCATGCAGATGCCTCCAGGAGTATAGAAACACTTTGCATTATCCTAGACGATCAGCCGTCCGTTGTGACTCACATACATTTAAGTGCCTAATCCTGTTGATTCATATTCAGTGAAAGAAGGAAAATAATCATGTTGTGTGGTAAAATTTAATCATGTAACCACGTAATTCTTTATTCATGTATTTCTGTAATCATGTATTTTCTTATCGTCTGTTTATAGTATTTTTATAGTTATTAGTTGATGTTTAAAATATGT
>JAZGTJ010019343.1:0-10958 GCA_036877575.1 Botia almorhae | reverse complement strand
AAGGTTGGAGAGAGTGAAGAGGTCTGAAACATATTGACATGCTCTATGCAGTCAAAAGGTCTACTAGACACTCCTGGCCAGGGTGGACGCCCCTGTGCTGGGTGTGTTTCTCCAAAAAAACCTTTTAACTTATCAGCATGGGTGGGCCACTAGATCCTGTGTGAACGACAAACAATGTAAGTTTAAAGACTAAGCCATGGGAGTCTGTTGTGACTATGCAAACTCCAGTAAGTTCAAAAGGTTCAGCTACGGTATCAATATAAAACACAGGGAGGGAAAGTGAGAACTCAAAGGGGGGAAAAGTTGTGAGAACAATAATAGTGTCGTGAATAAGGAAAGAATGGGGAATTAATTAGGGAGTCTTGTCAACACCATCTGATCCATATGTGTATGACATGCAAGAAAACATAATGATTATAGTGCAGGTGTTGAGGCAGGTGTGCAGGTATTCAAATGAGAGATAATGTAACAATGTAACACCATTTAAACTGAGATAATACTCATTTTAAGCTGCTATTGCATTAGCAGAGGTAAGATTAGATTTGATTGGAGCAGAGATTTCACACACACTCTTGCACACACACAGCATGTAGGCTGCATTGCTAGAGGCAGCAATACAGTAGAATATCTAATTAAGGGTAGGCAGTGTGTTTTGTGGTTTTATACAGCTCTAAGATTACTAAGCTCATCTCAAAACAGCCATCTTCATCTTTAGCATCTATAGGTTGAGCACAGTTTATCCATGGGCAGTTCAAAAGATTAAGTGTAGTATTAGCATTTGTAAATGTTTATCAGAATGTAATCCTTTCACAAAACTAGACATTCAAATGACATTCCCCTATTTATGACTTAATACCAAGGTATCTTGATTTTTAACCAATCAGTGCTTGTGATGTTTTGAGGAAGGGGTATAATCTTCAACAATTGACTATAAACTCAACTGTATGGAACGCACACTTATCACAATCCAATTGATTCCTGATGGATAAAATCGGCATTTAGAAGGCATTTAGCATTCTTTTACATAAATATCCTGTTTCACTCGTAAATAGAACAGATCAAGTAAAACATGAACTGTAACAGTTGTAAATGTCTTCTCTTGTTGATGTCAACTATGGTAAAGTAACTGTCACATATTACCTTGAGTGGCTTATTGCTTTTATAAGACCAAAACAACAGATTCCAGAGTCAGAACTGTCCATTTTATGAGAAATAATGAAATATGAACCTTAGGGAGAGACATTGTAGAGAAAGGTGTATGTGAAACGAGATGAGAGAGTTTGTGTGAAGATTACAGGAGATGAATGCACAGAGAACACAAAAGAAGAGAAAAATCTGTTCAGAAAAAGTGTGAAGGTGACAAGAAAACTGAAGAGAGAGGGAGAGCGAAAGAGAGCGAGGATAAGGAGAGAGCGAGATATCCTCAGAGCTACACACACACACACACAGAGTAAAGATAAGAGATGAGAATCTCTCCACTGCTGCTATCTACAAATGCAATCAAGTCTGACTCAAGCTGGACAGCACGGCTATCTAACGAAGATCTTTTTTCAAGGGGTTTCATACCTCTACAGTTTCACAGACGTGACGTTCTTTCTGTCAGAGTTTCTCTCACAGTGTCCCTAGCAAGGGCTTTTTAGATGATTTTTTTAGAAAACTTTCACATCCCATCCGTATAAAGAGGACTCTGTATTTACTGTGTCATCTTTTGCCGTGGCATCCTCTAAATGGCCTTTCATAGGGTGGATGGAAGGAGACATACGTGTTCAGTTAACAGCTATGCAATTTTCCAAGCCACATCAAGTGTAGTGGCAAAGAGATGCTGGTGTTTCACAAGTGGAATGGATGGATGGTGTGGGAGTAAAAAGATGTTAAACTCATCCAAAAAATATAACGCTCAACATTGTAGCAGTAGGAAAGAAACTTCTTTCACTTTTCACTAAAAAGTAACAATTGATTTACAGAGGCATAACTTTTTAAACTCTAGAATATGCATTAACTGGATAAGAAATTATTTGCATTTTAAAGTACTTCAGTAGAAAGTAAAAGAAATGTAACACAACCTTCTACAGTACGAAGTATACCCTCAGTTAAGTTAATGTTAATACCAATATTAATCAAATGTTAACAAAAATACTTTCCTTCCCTTTCCCTGTCCTTCCATTATAACTGGGAGCTAGATAATAACTTTTTACAGTAATTAAAGGGAAAAGACATTAAAGCTTTGAGGCAAAATGTTTACTTGAAATACTAAAAATACTTGAAGGGTAGATAACATTAAAATAAACAATATGCAGATGTTATATTAACATTTAACCTTATAAATTTAGAAGTGTGATTAAAATTATATTAGCTTTATAGATTTTTGTCCCCATTCAAGTAGATAAGAACTTTAAAAACAGCTGTATTGGTACAGTGCCAGTATGGCCGCTGAGTGGACTGACATTGCCTTAAAGGGAGTGACTCACTCCACAATGCTGAAAGTCAGTTAGTGCTAGCTAAGGTCAGTTAGCTAGACCATTCATCACAGAGATGTTATCTGAACGCCTTTATGATGGCACCTGTGTCAACAATAAGGATTGCGTGTAGAGGGCAGTTTGTTCATTGTGTCCAGTTTAGTGGTCTTTAACAAGTTTAGTTGTTTTTTACAGGACAGTGGCTTAGGTCACAACTGGGAAAGCAAGCATATCATTCTACATGCTCATCTTTAAACTTCAACTCAGTATTAACACACAGACCTAATGAAATCCAAGACAGAACCTCTGTGTTACAGGCCCACTCTCAGGGGTACCTATCAGCAGCCCTTGTTGGCTAAATGATGTTTCAGTAACTGTGGATAGCGTGTGTGTGTGTGCGCACACGTGTGTGTGTTCTGGGTAACCCCACAGCTGTGACTTCAGATTAATGTTTGTTGAAAAGTGTGGCTAAATTTTGCTTTCCGCACTCTCATCACACCCATTAACCTGTCTCACTGCAGCCACGGGGATAAACGCTGAGGAAAAGTGTGTATGTGTGTGTCTAGATTAATTATTATCCCTGTAGATATATAGAATATAAACAACAGCGATAAGCTGACCAGACCCAGATCACTTTAAGCCATTTTGTTCATGCTTCAGCATTATACAAACTTAGTAATATGTCCAGAAAACTAGCCACAATTCGTATGCTGTGTACTGTAACATTACATAAATCCCTGAATGTTAGGATAGCCATGTTAGTTTTTAACACCATCTAGTCTACAAACCAAACCACACTGTACAGAGAACTTTACAGTTGTGAAGGCCCTTCCGTGCTATTGTAAACCTACATTCTTAAGTTTCATATTTGAAAGCTTAAATCTACAATACTTAGGGGAGGTTTGTTTTCGTTAAGAGGAAACCTGCAAGCTAACTTTTCAACAAGTATTGCATCTGGCCTATTAAATAAACAGAGCAAATTCCATTGAGGCTGAAGGCTTTAGCCACCTCACTACACTGAAAAGATAAGCCCTATGTATATACATTTGTACGGAAAAACCTGTACAATAAATCGTATGAAAGCCAGCCGTTAAACTCAGAATTAATGTTTAGCCCCTGTGAATCAACTGTGTGTTTTTTCAATACCACTTCACTATTCTCCATAAATTCTGGTTTTTAAGTGTAAATTTAGCTCAGAATGACTTGAAAGTATTTGTGGTTGTGAGAGGGTAGCAAAGAAAGAGAGTAGCTGAATGGATCTCACAAAGCTTTATTTGTTTGGCTTTGGTTTACAGGCTCAAAAGTCCCTCCTGTTTCTCATCTCAGTTTTCCCTAGTCTAACCCTTGTAAAAATTTTCTCAACTACTTGCAAATAACTACAGAAACCAACCAAGTGACACAGGAATGTGTGGAGGGTTTCAACATTTGTGGTTAGCAACAATAGTGGCATGACTCTGTACCCTTATGAGATACATAGAAAATGCGCACACACACACACACACAGAGATCTTACAATCCCACCACAGCGTGTAAACAGCAGTGGAATATTACAAAGCCAGTCTGGGATTGCAGTAAAGAGAATAGTAAGTTACATAGTTCCACCTATATAGATAAATGTATATTGTACTGCTGTATCGTGCTGGGCCACAGGATACATTTCACATTACATATTCTTATCATTTATAAAGATGCCAAAGGGTTTAGGCAATCTCATGTTGTTTTTCCAATTACCTTTAAACTGTTGCTCTGCCATGACAGTAACTGACCTGAATGAATAAAATTAAGCATAGAAACAAACTGTTTACAGTAATGCTAGCTTTAGCACCACTTGCCAACACTGCTGAAAATGCAACACATTTTACAACACAATGCGTGAAATCTGGCTTGGGTGGCATGAAGCATTAGTTTTCCCAATTTGTAGGATAAGAGTTGTCGAAAGTTTTGCTGAAAAGATGATGAGTAAGAAATGGTGCAAAAAAATTTGTTCTTTAACTGCAATTTCTTCTTGCCTGTGGAAATGCTACAGATATTATAGTTTCAGAAGATTATCTTGGGAATTCTGTATAATATGCTAGCTCTAGCACATACACTGCTATCAAAAACTAAAGATCTAAGTTAAAAGTTTTGGCTCCATTATCAAATATTCTGTTGAAAATCCGAAAACTTTTTGATAACTTGGAAAGCTTGCGGAGACTTTGATTGCTGATCATTTAGCGAACAGCTTTTAACCTGATAAAGTGTTTCTGCAATTACCTTGTCCTGGTTCTCTCCCTGTGCAGCTGTTGATGTCCCAGGTTTCAGTGCATTGGAGTGAAGGCATGTGGGTTTTGGGAAGGCCACATCGACCAAGTATGATACTTTCATCCTTAGTTATGAAAAAAGTTATTTAAACCTTGGAATGGTATAGCTGTGTGAAATTTATGTCCTGCTGTTTAAAAATCAACAAAGAAGTTCACTAAATGTCAACTCACTTCAGACTCAAATTCCCATGCTGGCTATTTGCTTTTGAGTACAAGAGAAATGGAAAAGAAATGGAAAGTGGGAAAAAGAAAATTTAAGCATATGTATGCAGAGTTTTTGGTGGCCTTAATTTATGCACTCCAATCTTACCCTAGATTTGTTTTATTTCTTTACGTTTTACGCCATGGTGATATCATTATTTGTCAGATGTAATCTCTTAACAGGTTCATGATCTTTAAACTTTTGCACTCACTGTAATACTCATGATGGAATTCCACCCTACATTAGGCACCATAACGTAATGTTGACATTTCAGTTCCGATGATCCAGAGGTGATCCTATGTGCATTACACTGTAACACAAGCGTATTTACTCAGAGATCTCAGAGCCTATTCATCACACAACAGCTTTAGAGGGGTGGCAGTCATGTAAGTGCAAAGTGGTGATGTATGTGTGAACTTCAACAACACACTGCATCAACACAAAGCTGGTCCACCAGGGACTTATGGGTAAATGTTGTATCTTGCTAATGTAACAATGTAGGCATGTATTTGTAAACAGATACTATATGAGTTTAATTAAACATAATTATTTTTTGAGCACCAGTTATGCGGCACAGAGTGCCTATGAAACATTTAATAAGTAAAGGCTCATATGTGCTTGTACATTCTTTTTTTTTGGTTTCATGTTATCTTAATCATTAGCCCACACACCCAAGAAGGGAGGCAGCAAGCCTCATCCAAGGCAGGGTGGGCCTCCACCACAGCCCATAAACTATGCAATCATCAGGCAAAACAACATGGACCACCGTGTTTCTTCTTCACAGTTTGTTTCTTCCCCTAGTCGCTGTCTCTAAATAAACTTTCTCCTTCATTCCCGTTTTAGGTCCAGAATGTTCCAGGAACTTCACCTCCAACAGTGGAGTCATCAAGTCTCCAGGTTTTCCGGAGAAGTACCCCAACAACCTGGACTGCACTTTCATGATCTTCGCCCCTAAGATGTCGGAAATAGTTCTGGAGTTCGAGAGCTTCGAGCTGGAGCCGGACACGCAGCCGCCCGCTGGAGTGTTTTGCCGTTATGACCGCCTGGAGATTTGGGATGGATTCCCTGGAGGTGAGTCATCGGAAAGCTCCAAACAGGAAAATCAAGGAGCAGATGATATTTGAACACACATTTTCGAACAATTACAGTTCAAAGGCCTAGCAACAGTCAGCTCCGATAATTCAAAACAGAAACAGGGGCTAATGGATGTAATACAATTTCTGAAAATGATTGGAGTGGTGTTTGTCCTGGTTGTAGTACTGGTTTCCAGGGCATTTCTATGCAATTTATTTTTGTTAGTACTTTTTTGTAAGTGGCTTTGTAAGTTTTGTATGTGGTTGGTGGGGTGTTCTGGTTTTTTAGTTATCACACTGGCTCAAGTCTTTATGATGTAGTAGCTTGTATACCCCATTTTATCATGTCAAGTAACAACATACTCCTACTCAACAAGCTGCATTTTCGGACGTGTCATTCATGTCCATAATACAAATTACATGTAATGAGTTACAAACTGAAGAGTAATCATTATGGTTGGAGTTTCAACAAAATGGACACTTGGCACCAGTAATTACAAAAACCACCACTCACTGATTTTCTTCACCTCAGACCTCATTGGTCAGAGCAGAAGTCACGTCTCGGCCTTGTGAAAATGGCCTTTAACAGAGAAGCCAGATGCTGTTTTTAAATAACAATGCAGTGTGATTGATCTCTAGGGGAGCATCGACGTCTGGCCCCAAAACATATCTTGGTTTCATAAGCAAAACAAACTCTCCTAAGTATGGACAAAAGTCTTATTTAGACTCACACAAACACTCTTCTCACACATACACATGTGACTTTGCTGTATATTAAAGGAGAATTTGTTTTTGAAAACACAAAAATCCAAGAGCCTTTTATACAGTTAATTATTGTAGTAGTAATAAAATCCAGTTAATAGTTTCTTCTGTTCTGTGTTTGTCTCTTTTTCTGGACACAAGACTACAGTTTTCCCTGTCGGTTCGGGTGGGGGACTCTGGAATGCAGACTGTTGTCATAATGACACCAGAAATAGTATTTTCTTCAAGATAATTACTTTTTGTGCGTGAATGTGTATTTGGGCTGGATAAACACATTAAGCAGCCCATCAGGCAGATTCCAGCTCAAAATGGAAAGGAAGTTTGCATGGAGCAGAGGTCCTATTCTCCGTTATTGACTTTTTTGTCCCACCATAGAAGAGAAGGCAAGAAAAAAGGCACCTTTAATCTGAGATGCAGCCTATTCGGTTACATTTTTTATTTCAAATTAGTTTCCACATGTATTCTAAGTAGATGTTGTGAACATCTTATAGTTCTTAAGATGTGTTCATTGGGATTCTGTTAAAGTGCATTTGACAAGTTGGTTTAAATTGTAATTTGCCATGCACATGCCAAAACAGAACTTTTCTTGTACTTTTCCACATTTTTATGGAATTTATGGAAATTTATGGAATTTTGAATAATAGGTTTAAACATGATAAACTATGTTTAACAGGGCAGAGAACGTTGATAACTAAAGCAAACATTTAAGAGATTGGTGAACAACTCTGTAAATGACAGGAGTTCTTAATTCTGCTGTGGAATTCTGCAAGTATGGATTCCATCTGGATCTGAGAAAAGTGTAGACAGTAGGGCAGAGGTTGCATGCTTTGACTCCGAAGCCATCTGTTGAGAAATCTGCAAGAAAAAGCACACTACTGTCAGTGTTTCACGAATGCACAGGTGAAAAGAAAGGGCTGAGATGCTGGTACCAAACAAGGCTTTAAAGGAAAGGCCTTAGTGCTCAAGGGCCTTGATGTTACTTCTCTCTACGGTTCAGACACATGCTGCATTACCTGTGGAGCCACACCAATCAATAGTGCATTAGTGTGGAAAGGCTGTGAGGCATGAGACAGAGGCTTCTATGACTTCAATCCACTGCCAAACCCCCAGCCCACCCCTCCATCGCCCACTGGCTGCCCACTTTTCCGACATGCAGGATGGGTTCATGGAGGGGCTGTTTAAAATTTCATAGCCTTGTTGAGTCATGCAGATAATCCGAATGATTCACCACACCCAGGACTTTCTCACAACACAAGCAGACACACTTTTATATACCCTTGAATTAACCTGCTTTTACATCTTTTGAAAACCGACGAAGATTAAAATGAATGTAAGATAATAAACATGCAGGCCCGTTTCATTTCTGTTGGGCTGTAATAGACATCATGTCAATGACTCTTTATGAAGAGCCAATCACAGAGTTCCTCTTTGGAGAAACAACAGACATTGAGAGGAAAATTTCTTCTCAGTTATGGCACCCACTGTCATGTTTACCTTTATCTTGTCAATGTTTTTATGTGCTATCCCACCTGTCTCATTCTTAAAGGAACAGTTTACCTAAAAAATGTTGAATGACACATTTACTTCCATGAAACACAAAAGGATGTTACTGGCTGATTGTCTTTTGTTAAACCACTCGCCACTCTGGCACTGCATTGTTTCACACTGTAAACTTTAGGATTAAAAATGGTCAGTATCACCCAGCATAAATTGATTTTTAAAATTTAAAATTGCAAGGGTTAAATGTGTTAAAAAACTGTTAAAAAAAGACATTAACCCAGTGTGAAGCGAAGTGTGAAAAGCCCCTTTATCTCTTTATTTCTCAGTACAGCTTCTATACATTTACTTTCTGAATGTATTGCATACCTCTCCATTTACTGCCCTAGTTATGTTTGCTTCCTTCCTTATTGTTCCTTCTAACTCCTACGCATTTATTTCTTCTAAAGTGGCTTCTAGGAAGTCACATCAGAGTGGCCCTGGAATGAACAATAAGTAATGGAATTTATGACCACCACAGAAAACAGAAGCCCAAGGTCACAGAGGCAAACAAAAACTGCCTGTTTCATTTCCATCAACAACGAGGTGTAGAAAGAATGGTTTGCTCTTTCAGCAAAGTTCTGCAAGGTCAACCATTGTCACTATCATTTAAAAGTTAACTGTCAACTAGTTAAAGAATGGTTTAAAATTATCAAATAGAAATAAGATGACTCATCACACTTTCTTTGCCTTTCTTACAGTTGGTCCATATATTGGCAGATACTGTGGGCAGAACACTCCTGGTCGGATCATATCCTACACCGGAATCTTGGCTTTGACAATCAACACAGATAGCGCTATTGCTAAAGAAGGATTCTCAGCTAATTTTACTGTATTGGAAAGGACAGTCCCAGATGGTAAGTCAGTGCTGCAATTTTTAAAATGTACTAAGCAATTAAACAAAAAAAAAAAACACTGGCATTAAATGAAGACTGTAGTCTATGTATATACTGAATACTGTGGTCTACTACTTCACCCACTTACAGCCACCATGTTGAAATCACATGACCAGCCACAAGCTTTAAATGAACTTCTAGAGAATATCAGCTTGTGCTGTCAGCCTGTGGTATCAAGCTGAATAAAATAATTACTTAGGACACCTTTAAAAAACACTAAAAAGTTACATTAGAATCTGTGTGTAGACATTTCCATACAGAATTTAAAGGAGTATGCTGTAGCTGGATGTAGACAGTATGATTCATAAATCACTGGGCTAAGTTTAAACAATTAATTGTGTGAACAGTCAAACCCAAATACATATGTGCTCCCTCATGCACACACACACATATAACCTAAAGTAGCGTGGGAAGTAATTAAATCTCTATGTCACACTCAACTGAAGCTCTCTTTTATTAAGTATAAGTCATGACCCATCTAACCCACCCATTGAGGTCACTTTACACAAACACACAACACACTTACTGTATACCAAACCTGAATTTTTTAATCCTGTTTACCCAGGGTTCACCTCTTTACCCCAATTTAACCCCAATGTAACAGGGAACACCCTTGTTCAACATGACAAAATGTTGGGCTACATATGAATCACTATTACAGTTGTGCAGTTTAGTTACCATAACTGTTACCCTCCTGGAAAAAACAGGTCAGACCTTTAGGTGGTAATAATGGTCTTTGGAACAAACTAACTGTTTTGTTTCTGGTTGGGGGTTGTTGACAAGCATTAATAAGCTTGTCCGGGATACTAGGTTAAAACACGGTCTACAAGCTAGCAGTCCAGCTGATCAACCTTGTAGACCAGCTTACATGACCTGATTTGGCCAGCTTAAAACCAGTTTGAAACCATTGTAAACTGGATTTTTCATCAGGGAAGCACTACTGTCTAGCTAGACCTTTAACATAGAAATAAAACCTGGTCCTATGAGTTCAGATTAGCAGTAATTTGCACCCTCTTTTTAAATGTATTTTTAAAATTTCCAAATTTAAAAAACTAATTTTTTGTATTTAAAAATTTTCAATTAATGCTATGAGTACTTATGACATATTTCAGTATGAGCTGTACTACATCTATGCCGCCCCTGCTCATGCTCAAAAATACTTTCAGTGTGTTCTCAGCAGGGGCTTTGCCGAACAGTCGCAGTCTATCAATTATTTATTGCCTCCATAAATTTACATTCTGTGGCTGCTTCTCTTGCAGTTCAACATGTTTACCAGTATGTTGTTCTCAGCAGGAAAGGAAAGAGGTCTGATATTCACAATAAGTCTTTAAGGAATTTTTCAAGAGTCTGAGAACCGCAGATTTATGGTCTTAGTCGAGCGGGGCCGAATGTTGATGGACGCCAGATGTTATCAGACCAGAGATCTGGTTGTTTTCAGTTATTGTWCTTAAGAACAAAAGGCTGGAAGGTGAATAGGTGACTTAACAGAGGGATGGAGATATAAAACAGAGCAGAAGAGAATAAGTGATCAGGGTTACAACGTGTTAAGATTTAGTGGAGCTGCAAGTTTGAAGGGTAAAGCAGAGAGAAGCACATGAGAAGAATATAAAAAGACTCAATAATCACAATGGATTGTGATAAGCTAACAAAATATAGAAGTCTCACATAGCCTTACAATAATTTGCTATGGTAATCAAATGTCCACAGTTGCTGTTGTTATTATGGTATTTTGG
>JAZGTJ010019342.1:0-10959 GCA_036877575.1 Botia almorhae | reverse complement strand
TTTCCTCTTCCTCTGGTCATGGAGATCGACATGTTACCCAAGCAACCATCTCGTCCTCTCTTCCCTTGAAGTGTTTTTTGTTCTTCAGGCCTGTGGGAAAACTCCTACAGTGACTATTTTAAATATGCATACGGTCATATTAAAATGCAAAATAAACCGTTCTGCATTCGTACGCATTAAAATAGTGAATTATCGTGATTTTCTTCAAAGAGGATCCTAGCTCATTAATTTTTCAAGACATCTCAACAGTGGACCATGTTGACTGTCCTTTGAGAACAGTCTTGTTTATCTGGTTTCTAAACAGATTAAACCTGCCCAAATATATATTCGGATCAGTTATCCTGAATTCAGCAGGTGATAACTACAAGCACGCATTAGATTTGCTTTTGAAGAAACTTACATTCAAGCTGATTTGTGTCATTTCTGCACCACTGGTGTGACTGAACTACGTTGCAAAAACGTGATTAAAACAAAGCAACGATTTGTTAACGCCATAGAGCCACAGCGTTTACACTTTTATAAATCAGTCACATTGTTTAGGTTGCTTTTGTTAAAAGTGGATCTGCATATTAATCTGTAATACAGGAAGAGTTTTTACCTCAGATAGAATGACACGCTTCAACTGTAAATATACCGCTTCTCTGTGGTGTACACTACAGTCGAATGAGTGGTCAATGTCAAATAATGTTCTTAGCAAGCAAATTTAATCATTCGCTTAAGTGCACTGGCAACTCGTACTTTTATTGACTTTGTATGAAATATTACGTTGCAATAAAATCCAATATCCTAAACACACGGACATTTACATAATCATTCTTGACTTTGTGCTAAATACTATGTCACAGTCAGAACTGTGTCCATAGACACAAAAGTAATGACAGAGGAGTGTTTTTAGCCCTGTTTCATCTTAGACTGCTGACAGACCACTTCCTCCAAACAGGCGCTTCATGCTATGACAGGTGCCTGGATCTGGACCTCGCTGGTGTCCGCCCAGAGGCAATCAGAACAAACCCTTACACAAACAATCTCTCCAGCATGACTGATGTCCATGTCCAGTGCTGCAAAACAATTCCAATATTTTTGCTGCGCTGGATAAACTGGATTATACAAAGGGCTTGGCAGCAGGAGATAAAGCAGACAGACATTGGAAACATGACAGCGATTATAACCCTTCCTCCATTTATCCTTCCATGTATTACAGATCTGAATGCAGTGAATTTGACCTCTTATCAACCAACATCCTAACCTTGAGCTCGTCCACAGAGTGCGTTTGTAATTTGTAAATACGTTGTATTGCATCGGAAAAGAAGTAACACATCAAAAACAGCACCCACAGTGACGTGTGTCTCTTGAAAATCAAAACCAATACAATATTTGACTGTTTTATCCTAATCCTCACCATATTTTGGAGGTTAGTTATGATTTCCCTGCCATAGGAGAGACGCCAAAAAAAACGAAAGGTTTTTAGTCTTGGAGCAAAAAACAAAAATCACGCCAGGATTTTCTGTTCGAACTCGAAGGCCAGATATTTCTCACCAAAGAACATTCTGTGATGTTCTTCTGCATACAGCGCTCATTACCGGGGCGCAGTCGCCCTCTTTACTCACCTCCGTGTTTGTATCGTTTCCTGTCTGACATCACACACTCCAATGCGTCCTGGAGAGAATTTTTTTATGCAATTAAAATAATGTCACCCTTCAAGTAGACCCGTCTCTGCATTAGCCAGCCTTCCATGAACCATGAAATACCCATTTATTACAGAAACATAAATTAAATTCATCTTTCCCCGCTGTTCTCTCTCTCTCTCTCCCTCTCTCTCCCTCTCTCTCTCCTTGTTTCCACGAGTACACCTAAAAAGCATTCAGTGAACACTTGAGCTTTACTGGTATAGGGCTTGAGAGTCCAGCCATGCATTTGATGGCAGTTTAATCGTTATTACTGCGTCAGTGTCGCAGGCTCTCTTGGGAGCGGCGGTGAAGAACTCCTTGGGAAAATTCCGACGTAATGAGGCTGACAGTCGTGGCAGGGGACCTGTAACTGATTGCTTAATGCATGCAGATGAAATGTTAATGTGAGAGCCGCGTGTTGAGAGACAGCGATGGGGAGCTTTGTTTAAAACTGCCCTCCCAACACGTTCCCCAACACCCAATGACAGCGACAGCTCGCAATTAGGGACATTACCGGATGTGTCAAGACTTAATACAGGTCTGGAGATGACAATCTGTGTGTTTAAACTGGCGTTGGATGGGAGATTAGGAATATAATGAGAAGCACATACGTGGAATATGTAGCCAAAGTCATTAGAGACCAAAGGGAGAAATCTTACCTGACCACACACGAAAACCTGATATAGTTTAGTAGGAATTTTGCTAGCCGTGAAAATAGCCACAAAAGCCGGATGGCGTTCCAAAGCAAACAAATAATCGACCACATGCGCACAGGTTTACTTTGCATAGCATATACATATATTGATAATGTTTTCTGAATATAAAACTAATTGTAATGAATTCATACTAAATCAAACCTTCTTTTAACACTTAAATTTTTTTTATGCATTTGGCAGACGCTTTTATCCAAAGCGACTTACATTGCATTATACTATACATTGTTTCTGAGTATGTGCAATCCCTGGCATCGCACCCATGACCTTGGCGTTGGTAATGCCATGCTTTAACCACCGAGCTACAGGAACGCTGCATTTTGCATTAACAAGGATGTCCCCAAAAAGTGTTTTATGCTGTTAAATTTGACTTAATTTTGGGCAAATGTGTCCCCAAAGTACAGCTAAAACCTCTCTCTCTCTCTCTCTCACTCTCACACACACACACTTAAACACAACCCCTTTGATCCAGTTTGAGTGCCAGAAGCAAAATGCAGCTTTGAATAATAGATAAAATTATAGATAAAAGGTGTGACATTTCCTGTGCCATTCTTCTCCAGTGTTAATAAAAGGCTCTAATAAGAAGGTGACCTTTTTGGGAAAGATTTGTAAATGTCACGAAGCAAGACCGTCTGTATGAAATTGCCACCTTAAACAGAGCGGCTGAGAGGGAGGGGCCTCACGACAGCGATGTCACATGTTTTGCATTTCCTGAAATAGGCTTAAAATAGACATTCTGGAATAGACAACAAAATGTAATTAAAAAGACACCACGCCGTATTCAAATTAAGTCACCGTCAACCTTGGCTCCTTAGACTTCTTAATGGCCCCTTATTAGACTTGGTGTAAATTGCACCTTATTCACAAAGCTCAGCGGTTGTTCAGCGGTTGCTCAGCGGTTGTTCAGCGGTTCACGTGTCAAGGGTTTAAGGCTGAGAAGTTGGAGGTTCTTTATTCTGTCTACAACTTCAGTGATGAATATTTTAGTTGTGTTCGTATGACCTTTAGTGCTTGTGAGCCTGCTCGATGACTCCTGTTTCTGATGTATATTTTTGACTGGGGAAGGTCACAAGGTTTTTGGTGTCCGTGAGGGGCTAACACAGAGGCCAAAGAGACATCTACTGGAGAGGCTGTAATCTAAGGTGAAGGTTTTAAACGGACTCCTCTGCTTCCTCGTGGCATTGGCTGAGGCAGTGCGGCTGTGTCAGGGCTGGTTGGGATGCTTAAGGTATTTATTGGGGTATTGTTTTGGTAGGATTTAACTCACAGTGGTGCTGGTAGTGACTACTGGCTGAGATATCTAGATTTTGGTGCTCTGCCATTTGTCCAGTACAGCAGGGGTTGACTTTCTGATATTCTGATTGGTCAGTTTGATCGTCTCAGGTTGGGTTTGGCCACACGGTCAAGTAAAGGATAAAAGAGGACGTTAACAGATCCCCAGCTAACAGGAAATGTTCTCAGAACGTTGGCTAACGTTTGCTAAAAGAAGAAACGGAATCATCTGTTTTAAAAATATTAAAACAATTATTTAAATTACATTCCTAGAACATTTAAAATAGCTTTTTTAAGTTTGTTACTTAATGGAAACATTAGGGAAACATTCTGACAACCTAAAATTGTTAGCTGGCTCCTCTGTCTATGTAAACACAGGAAACCAGTCTGCAGATGGTCTTCTTATAGTCCCAGTTGCAAAGCTGGGATGGAAGATTGTGTTTTAACATCAAAAACGTTACACACTTTATTTTAATGAGGTGAAACTGCAGACGAATCATCGGAGTATGCACATGTTTTAAGGCCCCGCCCACTTTTTTTATCTCCACCTATAAAAAACACTGACATATGCTTTCTGCATCCACTTCGGCCGTCAGACTTCAGTATTAATTCAGTCAGCCTTAAAGCTGAGTAGGCACAGGGCAGGACAGGTCAGGACAGGAGAGATTATGGTTCACTCAGTATTCATTTGACGTGACTGGATACTGCGCATCTTATTAATTTTTTGGTGGTGCTTGTTACTATGGAGCCTGTTGTCCTGGGCAGCTATGAACTCTGCCTCCCTTTGATTACTGCAAACAACATGAGTCTGAGGCGGTGAGTGTGAACATGACTGGAGATGAGACCATGTGTGCTTTCCTGATGAAATACCAATTTCTGTACCTGCGTCCAAGTTCTCTCCTCGGGTGTGAGAACAACACATGAAGGGCTTGTGTATGTGTGTGTATGTGTGTGTATGTGTATGTGTGTGTCATCACCTTCCATTCCAGGTATCACGTGGGTAGGTGATAAAACACAGAAGCTAATTCAATGTGTAGCTATTGTCCCCTCACTTGACTGAGAAACTGTTGGCTATGAATGTTATGTTAGACTCAAATACTTACTGTAATCAACATACGATTATTCATAATTACTGCACGAATATGAATGATATAATATAGATATTTAATAATTCATACATTTATTAATAAACTAAACATTTGTTATATTATATTATATTATATATTTGTTATATATCATACTCAATTGTTAGCTATAGATCTGTATAATGCTATGTTTTTGCACTCTGTTAAACTAACGTTTATTAAACGCTTTCTTTGCTCTGATTTATTTATGGCTCTCTGGAATACTTGATTCTGATCGTTTGTATTTTTGTGTAATGACCCCTAAGCCATATTTTTGATCGTTGTCCCTGGCAACCAATTTTCTACACTACGCTAGTTGTGTCGTTCTTGTACAGTAGCTTTGCATGTTCTTTATCCTAACATGTAATCATTTCATCTTTCATCTGTTTCATGCGCATGTATTTATTTATTCGTATAAGTACTCGTGTAATACTTGCTTTTCATCAGCGCCATGATCACCTGATGTGGTTTGTTTTGTGATAATGACCATCTGACCATCTTTATCCATAAAATAATTTGTCATCAAAGAATCCGTATCTAGTAGGATTTTATTCTACTGGTTACATTATTCATTCAAAATGTAAGTGCATGTCTGCAGCTCACTCTGCTTGTGTTTAATTTATTATAATGTGTGCATAATGTTTTGTAGTTCAAGGGTATTTGGTGATCCTTGTGGTTATGCAGTGTGTACTCTGTTTAAAAGCACGGTTGTTTTTGGCTGCTGCGTGAAGTGTACCCTGGTCCAAACTGATGAGAACGCAACACAAAAAAAGGACACACACCGTACATTTAAGGTCCATAGTGCCCAAATGTTTCTTACAGCGAATTTCGGACAAACACAGCTTCCAAATTCTACGCTCGTTATATTTTCTATCCCCGTAACCTCACCGCTAAACCTCGACCTCACAGGAAACCTTTCCGAAACTTGTACCTAAATTGAAAGATTCAGAAGATCCAAAGTAGATATGAAGTGAACCAAGAGCCATCCACACTTCACTTTCTCAGTATGCGACTGTCTGACGTACGTTCTTCCTCTGTTGACTGTGATTGGAAGTGGGTGTCAGTGACTCATCTGAACAGCAGAAAGACACATGCTGTTGTGATTGACGGGCACAGGAAACTCACCCAAACGTATGGCAACACGGTTAGATCTGAAGTCTTCCGGTTATCCGTGTGCTTCTTTATATGGCGCTGTTATTGTTCCATTTTATTCCGATTTTTTGTTTTGGATAGAGATAATGTACTTTTGATCCTTGTAACTCATTTCCCTTGTAAATCCTTCATCCATAATCTCTCAACAGGCAAGATCTGTACAAAATAAAATATCCTGGTAAATGATAGTTAAACAACACAACGGTTCTGTATTTGCATTTTGCTTGGGCTACTAGAATCTGCTTTGTGCTTCGAAACAAACAGATAATCACCATAATAAAGGCAGCATGACGGATTAAAGTTCATCAAATTGACCTTTTCGTGAATCATGATTAATGAACATGCAGACTATAGACAGTGTGCAAAACAAAACAGGGAAATGCACCAATTTTTTGGATAAATTAATAAAGTTATCTAAAAAGTAACGCACACACAAAAAAACAGTACAGTACAACAAAGGTCTTTGTACTAAATAAAAATACTGCAGCATTTCTTATTATTTCTTTTGTTCGAATGAACTTTTTTTACAGTATGTGAACAGATGCGTCTATATAAAGAATGGATTTTAGGTCCATCAAAGCTGTTTCTGCCCCGCCCCCCCAATTTACCCAGTACCTCGAAATGGTTCCAACATTTGGCGAATATGAAGCTCATAATAATAGCAGGTCGGCAAATCAAATTTACCTGTCTGGAAATGGAATTGCATTGTCGGGTTTTTATTGCAATCCGCAATTGCTTTTTAACGAACTCTAGGGGACGGGCTGTAGGCTTGTCTGCGTTTATAAATTGGCGATTGTTCAATTAGATGAACTTTTCTGTTCCCCGGAATAATTAAAGAAAAACAATAATTCCAGTTTATAAAATAGATTATAATGGCTTTTAAATTAAAACTTTTGATTGGCTCTTTTTAATAACTTCCTGGAGGGGGGATTGTGGAGGTTACAATTTCCATGATTATTCACAATGTCTTTCCTGTATGTTCATGCTAAGAGACAAGAAGCATGTGCGGGTCAGTTTCAGGGTCAGCAGGTGTTGATTTCCTCCGTCCAGTATAGCCGAGCAGACGGAGGTCTGCTGATGAGCGCACGTGACGCTGCAGATGGAGGACGGAGTGTGAAAATCCGACCCGTGGGAGTCTCGCAGCCTGAGAAAATCAATATTACTTTCCTTGAGATCCTGTTCCTTTCAGCATGTGTAAGCTATAGATTCCCATCCCCTCCATCACAGAAAGACTCAGACTGTGTGCCCACCCCTGATGTAATATCTGTGAGGTTTACTGTGTTATATATGTGAAGAAGAGTGAACTAGTGAACCAGTCTCTAGTTGACTCACTGACTGTAATTGCGGTCGTCCAGTCAGTAACAAGCGGTTTCAGCGTGTAGAAGTTCCACCTCAGTTCACACTGATTTTAAGGCCCCACCCCAGCAGGGAACTTTCTTAGAACGTTGACTTACATTCTCTAAAAGTTCTCTCACGGTTCTCTCAAAGTTATCAAAACACATTGCAGTAGATACCGGTAGTAGAAATATAATATATAAGTTGTAAGTGAAATGTTTTGAAAAACCTTACAGAATTTTAAGTGTTTAAATGGCATTCTTGTAACCAAGCGATGTTAATACAACGTCTAAAAAATGGACATTTTAAATCTTCCTAGAACTACATTTTAGATAACATTTTGAACGTTTTTGTTACTTGCAATGGAAACGTTAGGGAAACATTCTTACAGCCTAAAATTGTTAGCTGTGTAGAAGTTGCACTGGTTTTTGTGGTCCAATATGTTTAAAAATATTACAGCAAAAAGCCTTACGCAAATACTCTTCCATCATGTCATATTCTCCCATTAGCGCCTTGCCCTGTGCTCCGCCTCTGCCTTGGGTATAAGTCAGAGCATATTAGTCCAGTCAGGTGGAACAAAAACGACACCCTGAGCATTGCTCAGTCATGGGAGGGCGTCGGGAGATTGAGTTCCACTGTGACTCATTACTCCACTGCCTGGCACCCCCACAGTCTCTGCTGATAAGGCGCGCTCCCCTCGTCACCATGCCTGGCTGGAGTAATTGGAACAGTGAGGTAAAATGGCCACACAGACTTTAGGAATAGAGAATGAACTGCATATTGACAGCGTTAGACTTGGCCGGTTCCGAAGGCTGAATGTTGATTTTTGAAACCCTTGTTTGCCTGAGAGGGCCCCAAATGTCAGAGAAAAACAAATGTAAAGACAAACCTTTATAAATTGTAGCGCAGTAAACGCGGGCGATGATAAGTGCTTTCTTTTTATAGTCAGTCGCGGTTCGAGTGTACTTTCATCAGAAATCTATCTTGTTTTGTTATTTTCGGGGAGTTTTTAGAAAGATACTGGCCAGTAACTGATCAAGCTCCGTTAAACCTGACTTACATAAAACATATCTTAAATATAAAGGATGATTTTTTTTCAGCTACTGCCAACAAGGCAAGAATGAAAACACAGCTGAGACTGCCAGGGTTCTCCTTGTTAGTGTCTGCAGATAGAATGTTTTACGAGACAAAGAATCCATACCCTGCTTGAGAAATTAATGACTTTCTTTGAAAAGAGGGTCTCAGCGTTGTTATGGAAACCACCTCCTCAAGAGATGCTAATAAGCTGCAGCCAAAGCATGTGGTAGCTCTTAAACATAAAAATAAAACTTGAGGCTGTCTTAATGCACTAGATTTTAAACCTGTTGTGGCAGGTAACTAAAAATAGTGCTTTTACACCGTGATACAGAGATACGTGCCTCCTCCTGTCTCCCAACAAGTTGCTGTAACTGGAGCCCCTGTCTGGAACCCATCTGCGTGTTTACGCAACAAAAATGCGGTTTCGGGCTGGAATGACTACCACTGCAGTGGCCCCTGAAACCTGCTGGCCTTGAGCCAGGAAGTTCTACCCCGCTAACAAGGAACGTTCTCGCAGTAATGTTAGTAGAACGTTTTAGATCATATATATCGAAAATGTTATTCTTAAGTAGTTAGTGATTACAATTCTACGAACATTACAGAATTAGTTTGAATAATGTTCTTAAAACCATGTTATAAGAGCAATAATGTTAAAATAACGTCTAAAAAACCGTTTAACACTAGATTGCTCTCATTATAATTTATAACAGGTTTTATTTACAATAAAACACTTAGTTCAGTACTGTAACATGCCGTACAGTCTTTGGTTGGTGTTGCAACAAATGCAACAAACTATACAGTCACTTTGTTTTTCTTAAAAAAAGAAATTTTACTATTTCATAGATTTGATATGCTTTATATAATATTCATATATCATCATTTGATATGATTGATATATTTTTGCACATTTATAAGACATTTAACTATAAACATCAGCTGTGTATAGTATGTAACAGGTGCATCTATTGACCACTGTAGGTGCTGAAGAGTGTATGTAAATGTATGCTGAGAATGGCAGAGGTCCAACACAGTCTCAACTATGAGAACACGAGCCTCATGCATATGCATGAGATAAGACCTCAGGTGATTAGAGGTGCGACCCAATTGGAGATGGTGATGATGACATCATCGGTAATGATGATGTTCACACATGCAAAAATTCTTGGGAGAACCAATAACCATTACTGTGGCAGTTAGTGTAGAAAGATGATGACTCACTGACTCATCGATCGCTCTGTTTGCTCGTCCTGTTGTCATGTGAGAGAGTTTTTACTTACAGGTGAGACACTTTAAAGCGTTATTGACCACGTCAAAAGATTCGTTTGCATTAATCAGTATTCCACAGGTAACAAAGAACGTTCTCAGAACGGTGATTAACATTGTCGTTGGCTACGTTCTCTCAAAATGAGCAAAAATACTAACCTATAGTAATCAAAAATTCGTATAGTAACGATAGTATAATGTTTTTAGCATTACATATATTAAAATGTTATTCTTAAATTGTTAGTGGAACATTTTAAAAATGTTACAGAATTTTAACGAGTTTGAATAACGTTCTTATATTCAAGCAATACCGTTAATTAAACAGTGTTTTAAAAACTGGACATTTTGAGCGTTCCTAAAACATTCAGAATAAAATGTTTAATGTTTTTGTTACTTAATGGAAATGTTCCTTCAAGCTAAAATTGTTAGCTGGGATTATAGATTATAGGTTAAACGTGTTGGTGATAGGTTTGCTGGCTATGGTTTCTACCCTTTGCTTGACATTTTGGTTTGATATAAACACTATTTTTCTCATAAAGTTGAAACGACACCTGTGGGTCTATTGGCTCTCCACTTTTAGAGGACAAACATTCAACACTCTGGCTCTGCCTGCACTTTTTTCCTATATTGTTGACTACCTGTAACCTTTAACAACTGCGATTTATTGTCAAGTCTATGTGGGGTAAACAATCCAAAGTCCATTCCTGGTAACAGACTGAAGAAAAATGTACATGCCACAGTTCACAAGACAAACTCGTTTTCTGTCTTTAACTGAGGGGTATGCGTAACTTATATAAATATAAACGTGTGTAATTGTACTATTCAGAATAGCAATTGAATAACCCCGTTGCCATGAGAACCTGTGATTATTCATGCAGATATAGAATTCACATTAATGTTGCACTAATCAGATGCAATGGTTTTTAATGAGGCAATGGTTTTAATGATTTATTTATTCATATTTCTTTGTCGAGAACGAGTCTGTTTACGTTCATTGGAGTGCATTTTAACATCCCTAAGTGGAAAAACACTCGTGGAGTGTTGAAGATCCCAATGTTCCAAATATGCATCAAACTATATAACTGTAAAATGTACCAGAATGTTATAAATACTTTCATAAATAAATATTAATGCACTTTATTCTGTATTCATGTAAATTCTTAAGCATAAAGTAAACGTTAAGGAAAGGCTAAAGGTTAAGTAAATGACACATAACAGTATGTTTTACTGCTGGGGGGGGAAGTTAGGACAACTCTAAGGGCCCACGCCCTTTAGGGGCCCCCAGAGATCTGCTTTATTAGTAATAACACTACTAGGGGGGCCCAACCTCATATTTTGTCATAGGGCCCAAAATTG
>JAZGTJ010019341.1:0-10959 GCA_036877575.1 Botia almorhae | reverse complement strand
TTTATTTTAATTCATGCTCGTGTCAGGTGTTTGTTTGGAAGCAGCACTATATGCTATTAAAATGTGTGTGAGTTTGCTGCATTCCTGCCTGTTGATCAACAATAAGCGATCGGTTTAAAAAAAATTTAAACTGCTGAATTCCGTACTGTACTTAAACAAGTGAAATAAAACAGGTGTTCATCTTTAAAGATGGATGCTGTACAACGCGGGTCTCACCAATAAACAGGTGATGTTCTCCATCAGGGGCCTGTTGAACAGCATTAAATAAGGGGTCTGTTCTCTTTGATTTGTGTCTGTCACTTCTGTGGTTTATCTTGTGGTGCGGAGGGGCTGTAAGAACACGAGCTGCTTGTCTCCCTCAAGCTCTCTGTTTGAAGGTGAGGTTTCAGTCCAGACACCAGCTGCTGTACCCGTCATACACTGCGAGGTTTAGTGGAGCTTCATCAAAGCTATGGACGCAAGATCCTCTCGCTGAAGTTCTCACATTGCGTTCACCTGTCTCTCTTTTCTTTTCACTTTTTTACATATCATTTCTCTTGGCTTTGGTATTCGTTTTGGTTCAGTTCACACATCAAAGGATTCAAAACACGACTGTTAAATTGATGTCAGACTGTGTTTTTCAGAGTGCTCAAGTGGAAGGTATTATCATCAGGAGTGTTAAGAAAACATCTGCTTCAGGTTTCATTTGGTCTGTATTGCTAACATAAGTGTTAAAAAGCAAGTATAATGCCTGAAGCTAAACCAAAAGCATTACTAACATGTTGAACGCATCTTTCTGGCATTCTGTTCCCCAACCGGCCCTCAGAGTTTCCAACGAGGAAACATCAGCATAGCACCAGGAAACCCTGCTTTTCATTCCTAACGTCTGTTGAAGGTGTAGCCCATGGGTGCTGGCTCATGTCTGTTGAAATAAGAGAGAAGTTCCTGCTGCTCGCACCTCTGTCCTCACGCAGACGGTCGCATTAAAAACGGTTTCTTCTCGCTTGATTAGAACGTGGCGTCAAACAAAACGAATGTGTAAGAGTCACGTAAAATGATCAGAAAGACATCCATATTCTGATCCCATGCAAGACGCCCTCCACGGGCCCATTCTGTTATTTAAGTGCCCTTGACAGGCTCATTGTAAGATGATTGTTTGCATTATTTGCCTTGATTGAGTTGAGGTGCGGGGCAGACACACATTCCTGAGGGTGAACTTCCTCTCCTCAGCTCTTATCTGTTCTCCTCTGCCTGTGAAAAGAATCCTCACAGCTATACAGACAGAAGTTTTCTCCTTTTCTTACCACTTCAGTTTAACTGACTAGCGAGCTGACAGGGTGACAGGGAGCTTTTTTGCCACCTTCCAATTGATTTATTTATCACCAGATATTTTGTGCGGCCGTGTATTGAAATCTATGCAAATGAAATGCTGTGTGCTAAAAGAGCAGCGTGTAATAAGAGAGCAGAGAGAAAGACGGTCCGTTCACACAAAAGATGTTATGAGCAACGCTGAGTTCATTTGCATGATTAAGCTGTGGAGGATGTTTGAACGCTTCAGCCCAATCCAAACATCAGCGTTTATTTCACATTATACCTAATGTCCAGAAACAGCGTGTGAACAGTAGCTGCACTTTTGTATTTACAGTTTTAATATGCGTGGTTCCGTGTTGCAAGTTGCATTATCAGTGAGCATGGATTCATGGCTGAATAGAACAGTAACCGTGCAGACCGCAGGTTCACAGTTTCACAGACATGAATAATCAGTCTGTTGACAGTGTAGCTAGAAAGCTACTTCATTTCCATATACGGGGGAAATGTAATTATGATTTTGTTGCGTAATTAAATAAACAAAAACAATTGGCCCGTCTATTGTATTTTATGGTAACCGTGTCAATAAAACTGTTTTATGGGAATGTTTTACCCCTCTTTCAGTTTATAATCAGTTTTTGATATTGCCCCATTCCATGTAGAAACAAAAAGATGAATTGAATTAATTCTATAAACTGATGGTGTCAATGGCTTAAGCAGAATTTATTCACAATAAAGGCAAACATCAGATTATTGCATGTAAACACAGGCATCAGTAATGAGCCAGAGATTCTGCAGTCACCATACAGCACACACACTTTTCCGGGTCACCTAGCGGTCAGCACTCAGAAACAGACACACAGAACAGAACAGTAAAGAACCAATCATGAGAGTCCGTTCTGAATAAAGGCTCTTTCTGCACATTACCACTACTGCAGTGCTGGTCAGTCTGACTGGCTGAATGTCTTTATGAGACACCTCACTGCCACAAGTGTGAAATTACAGTAGATAAGTTAAATGGCAATGCTTGGAAGAAAAAGCAAGCACTCATCAGCTTTGGGTTATGATTGCCAGTTTGTCTCCAGGGCAGATTGCACCGGCTTACCTAAAACACACACCATGAACTGCCAGTAACCCTGAACACACACACTCTCCTCCACATGTTTAGAGGTTATTGATCTGTCTGCATTTCCATGCTGCTAAACTAACAGAGCTGATTGTTAAGAGTGAAAATCTGCATGCAGATGAAGGGGAACATCACATGTCAGTCATCACTGCTGCTGTTGTTGTTGTTTAAATGTCTTTTCCAAACATGCATACTCTCCTGGGTGCTGTTTGTTTTTAGATGAATGCACAGAGTCTGAATAGCAGACCGTTAATCTACAAACACATCACTGGAGTGTGACACATTTGCATTTATTTATTCTGGTGTTAGTTGAGCGACAATAATGATAATCTTTTGTTAACATCTTTATTCAGGCTTAAGTAAAATTGTTTACTTGTGTTCACATCTTATAGACAATAGTTGTTATCTTTTATAAATATGTGTTCATCCATTTATACCGTCTTGCTGTTGTGTTGTTTTTCATGGCAGACGGGGGCATGCTAATGAATCAATACTTGCAGTTTGTTTTTCTGTCGTTCATCTTGAGGTGATGCTCCATTTAGTTTTTTTAATACCAGACTGAGATTTGCCTGCACTGCCAGAACAAAACATGTGCTTTTTTAAACCTAAGTGCCTTTTAAGTATTTGTATATGTGTTGCTATCACGCACACACATTGTATGTCACTCGATATGCAGGCATAGCTTTAGTTTCATGAATTTATAAAAGGCCTGTTCAGATCCTCCATCCTCTAATTGAAGGCTTGTTGCTCCGGAGGTCCAGAGGTTCATGTATTATGCATAGAAAACAGCCGAGTACAGGCAGCATGATGGTCCCATCATGCTAGCTGGGTGCAGCCCTGCTGGTCTGGAGAGAGATGATATTTCATAGTTACAGCCTCATCAGGAGACCACACTAATGCTCGCAACACACACACATACACATGTGAAAGCTTTAGGATATTTCATTCTTTTCTGGCATTTTTATATGAAATAGTAGTTGAACATTTGAATGTACAAATGTCAGTTTCTTGTGGCGAATGTCAAATCAGTGACTCACAACTGAGCGTACAGTCAGATTTAAGAATTGTTTGCTTGAAGACTACAGCAGTGTCTCTCATAACAACACACCTGATACAGTGTAACAGAGATCAAATATGACGTGTGCGGCCCTGAAACACAGCTTGTTACTCGTGGTTTAAAGATGAGAATTGTCAAAGCATTGATTCATAAGGGTTATGTAATAAGAAATGCGTTTAGCTCCCCACACACACTGATCTTATTTGCTGAAACACTCAAGATCTGTGACTAAATCTTTTTATGAAATAATGCAAACCAACACTCTGTATGTGTGAGTCTTTCTGTACACAGACTTCAGCTGAACAGACATGCAGGAAATAGCAATTCATATATATGTGGTCATACAAAGCACAGTTTGCAATTAAACTACAACAAATACATTCTGGAAAAAATATAGGTGCAGTGAGAGAGAAAAGTGTTGCAGCTGTTTAAATTGTTGTGTGATTTGATTGTGGTTTTTATTTTTTTTACTGTATGATGTTTGCTTTCTATTGTCATGTGTACACACACTTCTGTAGTCCTATAGCTAATTCCTCCTGACTATTCTCTAAAGTTATAAACAAACAAACTTTTAAATGCCACTGTGAGGGCTGGAGTTAACTGTGAGAGTGGCTAACATTTTTGGCTAACAAAGGCACCAGCAAAACAAACAAACTGAGTATATTGTTTCTGTTTCCCATCTTTAGTAATGCCCGTGATATCTGGCGCCGTTTGTCAACGTACAGATAATACATAAATAAAGTCGACTTGTTGACCGTCTGCTGTAAAATGCTGTATGTAAAAGAAATGTCAGTATCTGTAAAGGCAGCTTGAACAGGCCCAGTGAAGCGACTGCTTAATTGTTATTAATGGCCCACTGCCGCCCACCTTCAAGGGTCTGCTGGAGTCTGGCAGGAAGGTTTACATTATTTCTCCTTCAGACTCATGCTCAACTTCTCAAACTCCCCTGTCATCAGTCCAGTGATTTAATGAAAGCAGTCTGCTTCCCTCAGCCTTCCTGCCTCAGACCAGCCCTGCCGCTGACAGACAGCCCAGTGCATTACTATTCAAAGACAGAAAGAGGACGGCTACACTCAGATATGAATGTAGGAATAGTTCGGATAAAAGGATTGAGTAATTGATTTTCTATCTGCTCTGCAGTTTCATTAACTGAATAAACGTCTTTGATTTTGGACAGGTTTAGGCGTATTGTTATGTACTGTTCCATTGGTAGTTTTTGTGAATTTTGGTTGATTCCTGTTTTCGGTCCATGATAACATTTGAGGGAAAAAACCAGCAGGATTGTGAACGTGTGGATGCTTTCCCATGATCCTCTGCAGTGGGTGGAGCTTCTAAAATTGCTCTGTCATTCTCTCGTGTGTCTTGGCTTTGAAGATTTGACAGGAAGTGTTGATTTGTTTATCGTCTGGGATTTGTCATGTGTTTGTGTTTCACCGTGTCACAGTTTTAATTGAAAATTCATGTTATCGTGCGGTGGTGCATATTTACATTAGAAATTAGGACAACGAGAGACTTATTGACAGTGTACAGGCTGGAGATAAACTCTCTCTCATCTCTCTTGTTTCTTTTCCAGATGTGATCCACACTGTCGGCCCGATAGCCAGAGGAAATGTGGGCCAGTCCCAAAGAGATGACCTCGAGTCATGCTACAGAAGCTCTCTGAAGCTGATGAAGGAGAATAACTTAAGATCTGTGGTGAGTATTCAACTTCACGACAAGCTTTACTGAAGACAGGCTTTTCTAGTGGCATATCTGAAGTTTTCAAGACAACACCTTTTAGAACTGTGAAGACTGTAGGATGGGCTGAACAGGTCAACTTTTCAGGTACGGTTTAGTAACAGGAACAGTTACTGTAACTAGCTGCCATGGGGGGTATATTTGTATTTCTTGTTTTAGAGAAGTTGTCCAAGTAAAAAATATATTTATCTTTGTGTTTATTTATTTCTTGGTGGGTAGTTTGCTCTTCAGTCTCTAAAGTCATGTGTACAGTGTGTTATAAGTATTGCACAGAAACATCTGCAGTGGAGCTATATTCAGTTTCTCAGCTGGGTAAATGAACAGAGCAGCTCAGACTTTAATGAAGCTGAAGAGCAGCAGGTTTGGTCTGGGTGGATGTGGAGTCTGATGACACTCTGTTCTAGCTGCTGACTTTATCTCCACCATCTGGTGCACATGAGTTATGGATCTGCTTTAATCCATTGTGACCACAAGCAGAAGGGCCGTGCAAAAGACCAACCAATCAGCTCCTTCATCCAGACCAGCAGCGACCCCTCTGAGGGTCTCACACAGTTAGCCATGATGACACAGTCTTTGTGGGACAGATTGATAACTCCAGCGTTTGATGAACTGTTTTAATTTCACAGTGAGGATGAGTTGGGCCGCACTCATCACAGTTAAGGGTCCATTACAGCAATAATATGAATTCACTTAAGTGATTAAGAGTTAAATGCTGATTATTGATTCTGTGTTATGTTATGGTGTGCACATACATTTGCAGCTACAGATGACATTGAAGGTCTTGATTTAGATGGAGGAGTGTGGAATATATACTTATTTCAAAGTAAAACCCAGAAGTTCTTACTGTCCTCAGTAAATGAAACAGGAGAGGTCAGGAAATGGGCTGAACATCTTTGTTCTGCATTTCCTCCACTCAGCTCTTGCTTTCACATGCATGTTCTGCAGATTTATTTAGCTTCCCTCTTGTATTTGTTTATAATAATGCATATATTGACGTGAAGCAGGGCTGTTTTCACTCTGAGGACGTGTTTGGACAGCTGCTAGAGATTATTTCAGACTCTCTGTAAAAACACAGCAGTCTGCATGAATGACTGGACTCTGTCTGATGAGTTCTGCCGAAGCGCTCGGCCGCTTCCGTGTGTGCTCACATTTACCATCAGTTGCGTACAGGGAAAATATTAAATTCCTTTGTTTTAATAGGCTGTGCCAGTGTCCCTTTTGAGGCTGATGTATAGCACAGGTTCCAGACCACTTGCCTTCTTATATTAGTGCTAAACTCATTAGCAAATGCCTCTTTCACCTAAAAGCAGAGGTTTCTAAAATAGAACAGCTCCCCTGGTGGGATTCTGGAGAATTGCAGGAGGATTAAAAGATTTAAAAAATAACAACTGCTTAAAAAATATAAACATGAGTAACAGAAGATAGAAATCAGATGAGCTGTCAGACTAATCCTTGTTCTTGAGGAGCCAAAGACAGCCCTCAGGCAGAAGGAGCTCTGAACATGTGCTGTGGTCCACATGTGCAGACAGACTGATTCCCAGTGATTACCTCCAGCGACAGACACCTGTGAACATGTTTTCAGATAAACATATTTTTAACACTCACTTCTGTTTCTCATCTTTTCTTTTTATTCTGCAAAACATCGTTAAAATTATAGAATTATAAAGAGACCGGGTCACTGTCACTGTTTTACTTCAGTAAATATGTATTTTGGAGGGTTTGTCTTTATCATCATAAATTTAATTTGTAAGTCGTCTGAATCAAACAGAACTGGGGTTACAGTAGGTTAGAAGGTTAGCGCTGGTGCTCTTGTTGATCGCCAACAATCGTTTCTGCAGGTTGAGATGAGTGATGTTTTACTGGAAGGGATAGACTAGCACACATTAGTTTAGCATGACACCTGTGTCTGCACCATACAGCTGAATGAAGGATGATCTTCATCTTCAGATATGATGAGCTCTCTGAGCCAAGACACAAGCTGCTTAACCTCCAGAATGTGGTTTAATGCTTTCTGGACCAGAAGCAGGAGATGAAGATCCTCACCGTTCATCTCTGTCAGGTCTTGCCGTTTCTTCTCGATATACAGTCTGGGAAAGATCTAGAGTAAAGATACTGATGATGGAGTGTGTATGCTTTACAGCCTTCCTAGGCAAGCACGATGCTGCCTAAAACTTTTAAGTTATCTTAAAAAGCAACATAATTAAGATAATTATACATAACATAATTAATTTCATTATAATAACAGTTGTTTGTGAAGGGGGTCAGGTTTAGGTTTAGGTGTAGGGTGAGGCTTCATCTGGTGATAAAGACAACAGAAGTTTGTGAGATGTGCTCAGTGAAGTAGTGAAATAAACCTGTGTGTGTTTGTGAGGGTGAGAATGTGTTGAAAATCCTGCATGTGTGGTCACAACTGTGCCATGTGACCCTGCTTACACACTGCCACACACTGCTCTGTGTTCCTCTTCATGAATGATCCATCACGATCCTCTGGAGGGTCATTGGGAGCCGTGTGTGACTGATTCTGGTGTGGGGAGATCAGCAGAGCTAACCACGCTCCAGATCACCCGTCTGGGGAATAAGGGGGACTGTGACTCTGGTGAAGTGCATTTCCCAAACACCCACGAAGCCACAAAATGCGCTGAGGCCCTGAGAACCGATGATTTACGCTGGTCTGTCTCCATTGGCTGGCTGGATAAAACGTTCCCTCCACAGAGGCCTCTGCTGTTAGCGGTAGTCGCTCTGATGGGCGGTGCTCTGGTCAAATGAGGGCGATTGATGGGTAGAGATTACAAGATGTGGAGATAATAAAACTGTCTGCCCTGCCTGGATGGGAGGGGCACAGCTGTAGCACTGTGTCAATATTTGCAGGAGCCAAAAGATGTGAAATGCAGAACGCTTACTGTGGGGTGTGCTAGGATTTTTATAATGTGGTTAATAAGAGACGGTTTGATAACAGTTGTGAAGACAAAAATGGAAAGTTGTAAAAAGGGAATTACAGAGAGTCTTGGAGGCTCAGCAGTGTCGCTGATACAGCACTTCACCACAGTGTTAATTTAAACACGTTTTAGTTTTTTTGTTTCGCCTGTAGCACATCATTCGCTGGTGAGGGAACTCTGAGAATATGAAAGAGGGTTTTGATGCAGGTTTTCTGTTGAATCTATAGAAGCAGTCATGCATGCATTAGTGTCGAGTCTGAGGGGGGTGCTCTTGTCTGTTGGGCTTAATAAATGCCTGGAGAAACTTTGGGTGAGAAGCTCTCGTCTTCATCAGCCATGCCGGCTCTTTTCCATTCCTCTCCTGTAAAATTAGCCAGTCACTTAGGTAAGGAACCAAGGCCATCTGGTTGTCATTCCCTCTCCAAGGCGAGCCATTTTTCCCCAAACTCATAACATATCCTTCATCCTATATAACTATTTACCCAAAACATCATCATCTTATTTAGCATTGACTTGTTTTCTTTCTTGCTCATTACATGAGACTGATGTGAGCTACCTTAAATTACTTGTTCCTTTAAAGTAGAACATCACCTGACCTGAAGAGTCTATTATACACATTCCTGGGAAGCAACTGATGTAAAAAGCAGTGAGCTCATGCTTTCTTATGTTTGGTTCATTTGGAATGTTCTGTCGGCTTCTTATTAGAACAGGCGGTCTGTTTCCTATGGGGCTAAACCACAAAAAATCTGCTTTCTTCAGTGCTGTGTCATTAGAATAATATGCTTTAAACAAACTCCTGGGCGTCTCCTGACACTCTGTGCAGTGTTTATGGCCTCCCTCTTCTCAGACAAAGCAGTTTTAGCATCATGGCACGAACGGACTTCTACATCATCTTAATACCACAAATTGTTAATTGATTTTTACTTTGAGGTGGATAGTAGATGTCCAGTTTCAATTGGACCACACAGAAAGTGTTTTGTTAGCACCACACAGCCACAGTGTTCACACGTCTGAGAAGATCAACTTACAAATGGCTCACTGTTAACTTCTCTGCATATTAAACTGGGGGAGCAGAACGTTCTTCAGCATTGAACAGAATTACACACTTCAGCTAAACACTCTGAATGTTACAGCTGCTTTTGTGCAGGCACAGAACAGATGGCTGGGCAATGGCAACCTCCAAGCACATCCTGTTAACCCCTCATCTATTCTGGGTCAAGAGAGGGACTTTGCCTCCTGTCCCAGGGAAATGTCAGTCTTGGCTTGATTTCATCTTTTAAAAGCTGTGGTGGAACAGACCCTGACGCTTCACTGCTAAACGGTGGGCAGTGGACCACATTATGTGTCTAATGCTAAAGCTGTCACAGGTAGAACCGGTCACAGCTTCATTTAGCAGTAAGGCAGGATGTTAATGCAGCGTGACTGGATGAAATCTGTTTTATTTCTGAATGAGTGAATGAAAGGCGAGTGCAGATAAGAGACCTGATTCTTTCATGCATCTGTCTGGTGATAGAGAATCAATTCACTGTTTGGGTGCATCGTTTACATGATGCGTCATCAATGTATTTGAGGGATGTGATTAATAATCACTATTATTAATAGAATTAAAGGATTTTCACTGTATTGACCTTTACATTTTAGAATAACTTTTAGTGACGAGTTATGAAGCGTGTTTCTCCGTAGAGCACAACAGTTGAATTTGTGGATTTGTGAATAATTCTTAGGAAAAGCAATTTATAACTATGACACACAAACCTTTACAGACAGACAACCTTCCGTTTCAAATCAAACTTTAGCAGTGGTTGGTTCGGGTTTATGTCTTAGAGCGCTTATGTTTTGTAAGATTTGGTAAAAAATGCATGTAAATGGAATGCTAACGGATACAGTAGATTGCTTCAAGTATTAAAGAATGTGTTTTAGCACTTGAACCTTTTGTAAACCAGATGGTGACAAGTTAAAAATATATTAGAAACAATCCAGATACCAGAATACAATGTTATAATCGAATTTAAAACAGCCGTGCTGATTCATGATCAAACGATCTTCCTCATCTTCTTCAGAATGATTAATGAATGTACATTTACAGGTATGTGCTTAATGAGATCATACACTGATGTTTTCTGCAGCGCTGATGCAGTTTCACTCATAAATTACTGTCACACTGTGAGCGGCAGCAGCTTCATTTCTTGAACAGTTGAATATTGCAAAGCTTTTATTGTGGGTGTGCACGGCAGCTCGTAAGATCACAGCAATAACAAACTGCAATAAAAGCTTGACAGTATTGAGCGTTTTATGGCTTGATCCATTTAAACTCTGTGTTTATTCGGTGTCCCGCTTTTCTGCTGATTGACTTGAAATGTTATTAACTGGAACGTGCAGACGCAGTGTTTGAAATGTGCAAATATCTGTAATGAGGAAAATTATAACTTTTTATTTCATCATTTTACTTACGCTACATTGTAGCAAACTTAATCAGGAAACCGCCAGGCATAGCCTGCAGGTTTGTTTCTCATACGCGTGGAGATGAGAGTTTTGGTACTTAGCTTCAGATCTGAATGATGTAAAATTACTCGGCTGCAGGACGTTTTATTTTCAAGTGCTCTGTGTTTATAGTTTTAATATCGCTGCTTTCCCAGGCAGCTGTAATGACAACACACTGTAGCAGAGCACCAGCCTCTGTGTCTGCCCTGCATGAACACCTGCACGTGTCTAAACGGTTAATGAGACTGAACCTTTAAAAAGGTCACAGTGTCACTTGATGTTGTTGTTGCTATTTTTCAGATTCAGAAACACAGGCAGCACTAAGCCAATCAGTG
>JAZGTJ010019340.1:0-10960 GCA_036877575.1 Botia almorhae | reverse complement strand
CCTTTTAAGCCACCCAGTGATCTCAGATGACTTCATCCAGCTATACTAATCATCAACAACAGGTGCGTTCGGAGAACCGGAATAGCGAGCTCATAGTTAGTGCAATGATTTGATCTTGGATGTGTCATTTGATCTTGGATGTAGTAAGCGAGGTACGAAAAACGGACCCTAGGCTTGTTGTTCTTAGGGAAAATGTTAAATGTTTACTTATTCTTTGTAAGTTGCTTTGGATGAAAGTGTCTGCTAAATGAATAAATGTAAATGTACTTTATTTGTAAATCGAAGAATTTTTACGTTTACATCCTTTAACCAGCTCCACATGTTTGGCTTTTCTAATACTCTAAGTTTGCTCTGTAGCTCAGCTGGTAAATAATTGTACTTGTGATGCAGAGGGCTCAAATCCTGTGAAACATGAATCACAACAAACAGCTCAAAGACAGGAGCTAAAAAAAACAAGGTAAAATGGCATGGTTATGAATGCATTTTTATGTCACATTTGTTTTTGTTAACACTACAGGTTTACTGTAGATAGTATGTTATTTTAAAATGTTATGGAGTACCACCACTTACCAGATATTTCAAATCAGAATTGCAGTTATAAGTAAAAAATAAAAAATAAAACGTTGCCATATTCACATTCATCTGTTTCTGATAAAACTGGATCACACTTTTAGTGGCACTCTGTGGACATTTCACATTAAAATTGTCATGAAACTTGCGCAACACAATGTATTTTGTGTCTTACAAAAATGTTGCCAAAAGTAAATTTTTCTAATGAGTCTGGGATTGAGTGTCACTCAAAGTTTACATTTTTGGGATCTTTGTTATCATCTTTTAGAATCTGCTATTTAACAATAATTGTTTCTTTTCTACCTCCAGGTCACGGAATGAACATTGGTTATTATTCATTCAATTTAATCAATATCTTTTGAGTTACTTGAGTCACCTCTAATTTTCTTTCTGTAGCAGAACACAAAGAATGTCTGTAAATCTTGACCCTATTACATTATTAATAATTCTCATAAGTAATAAATATTATTACATACAATACTTGCCATTTGAAGCTGCATTGAAACTTCATTTTGGAGCGTTAAAACAATAAATCCTGTTGAATTGCATTTGATGGAAAAAAAAATAAGAACCATCCTCAAGAACCATAATTTCTTGTCGACTAGAGAAAGAATGATATAAACATCTTGGATAACGTGGGGGTAAGTAAATTATCAGGAAATTTTCATTTTGGGATGGACATGTCCTAAGCAAACAGCTTCAATTCAATTGAATCTTAAGAAACATTTCAGCAATTGATTTGACTGGTAGTGCATATAATTTGTACAATCTCCACATCTTCTAAAGCCTATAACTTTCCATAGTGCTTTAATTTAATTCAGCCACAGTGCCTGTTTACCTTTATTGTGTAGAAGAGTCTGAACATAAACTGTTTCTTGAAATGATTTGACTGAGAATAAGTGATGGCAGCTGTTTGGTTTTTTATTTTTTATTTATAATATGGTTGTAGGTCTGATTCAGGTTTCCTGTATAATTGATCAATTTGGTCTCTATGGATAAATATGTAGGACTACTTACATTTTTGCTAAACATACCTTTTATAAATTATTAATTCCCATTTGCTTTTCACCCTGTTCCTCACTGTCATGGAGGAGCCACCAGAGGGAACCCTCACCGGAATTCTAGTATTCTCATTCAGACTCCAAATTCCATGGAGAGACACCTATGGCTGAATTTTCTCAGGCCTCAGAATTTCTCTCCCTGAATTTTTCAAGGGAAGGATTGACATTTTTCTCCTTGATGCCCCAGTGTCGTCTTCTGGCATCTTCAGCAATGCTGTTAATTCAGTTGTTGAGAGGTTTCAGGAGGCAAAATACCAGTCTGAGGCATTTAAGAAGTTTATTCACTGCTGCTCTATATCTCATGGGGTTGGTGCCAGGAAGCGGCCCTAAACATCAGCTGCCAGCTCTTTGTACAAGCAGCAGCAGAAGAAGGGTGTTACCTCTCAAGTCCCCCCTCATTGAGCTTGGGGGTCGAAGCAGCACTCTTGCCTGAAGCCTTCTCTAGGGAAAACAAATCTGAGGATTGTTATTCTTTCTAAGGCGGCTTTGGGGAAGAGATCCTGACACCAGGCTCTGGCCTCTAACCCTCGACCCTGTGGTCGAGTGCTCAGATCTTTGCTTTCCACACATCAATTTCCAGCAAATGCAAATCAAAGCAGTCACCCAAACTCATTGCAACCCTTTCAAGTTTATTGTAGAAATTGTGGTTTGGGTTTCTTCTGCTGGTCAACTGCTTTAGGATACCAAACACGTCATAGGCAGAGCACCCAAGGTCAGCCTTGATAGGCTGACTACTGTAGCAAATTATTTAGAGACTTGGAATGCCCTTCCCAATGGGTTCTGTGTTCAGTTCAGCAGGGCTACAGAATTCAATTCAGGTGGTTCAATGGGGTGGATAGGTGTCAACACTGAGCAGTATCTGGTGTTAGAGCTAGAATTGCAGTCTCTCTTCGCAGGGGGGCCATAGAGCTCATTTTCTATTCTAAGAGAGAAGCAGGGTGGCTTTTCAGTTGCAACCCCCCAGTGCTGGAATTGAACCAGCAACCTTCTGATTACAAGCCCAACTCACTAACCAGTAGGCCACAACATGATGAGTAAGAAGATGAGTGGATGAGTGGAAGACCGCCTTTTCAACATCTAACAGTCATTATGAATATCTAGTCATGCCTTTCGGACTAGCAAACAGCCCATCTGTTTTTCAATTGTTTATGAACAATATTTTTCGAGATATATAAAAACTATGGCCCATTTCTCTAGCATATGACATATTAATCTACTCCGATTCATTTCAGGACCATGGTTAACATGTCAGAAGCATTCTTAAGCTTTCCTGTAGCTCAGTGGTTAGAGCATGGCGTTAACACCGCCAAGGTCATGGGTTCGATCCCAGGGATTGCACATACTCAATGTNTAGTGATGAATGTGTAGTATAATGCAATGTAAGTCGCTTTGGATAAAAGCGTCTGCTAAATGTAAATGTCTAATTGATCACAGATTGAAATATCTAATTGATATTTGTTAAAGGGGAGGAATTTGGTTTCACAAAACCAGCATTTCCTTTTTAGGGTACGTAATTAGTCGGGAGGGGGTTGCCATGGACGACAAGTAGGTCTGGGCAGTAACTGAGTGGACTGTGCCCAAAACCGTAAAAGATCTCCAACGTTTTTTAGGTTTCGCTCATTTTTACAGCTGATTCATCCATGGTTTTAGTTCTGTGGCCTCACCATTGACCTCCCTTGTGAAACGTAATTCAGGGAAAATAGTTTGGAACGACAAAGCAACCAAGGTCTTCTCTGAACTTAAGAGTCATTTTTACCTCCGCTCCCATTTTACGCCACCCCACCCCTGAACTCCCATTCATTGTCGAAGTAGATGCTTCCAATCTTGGAGTGGGTGCCGTGTTCAGGTCACCCAGGCATCAACGCAACCATACAACTTCTCAGGAATAGATACTGGTGGCCTACTCTCACGTCCGACACTATCAGACACATCCAGAACTAATAATACCTGTCAAATCTCCAAGACTCCTAAACAACTACCCGCAGGTGTGTTCCAGCCATTACCCACACCCCACCGTCCCTGGTCTCATATTGCCATTGACTTTATCACAGATTTCCCGAACTCCCAAGGTAACACAACTATCCTCACCATCATTGACCGGTTTTCTATAACATGCGGCCTAGTTCCTCTACCCAAGCTCCACACCTCCCTCATTACAAGGACATAAAAAAATAAAGTTTTAAATAGTATTTTAACCATTTGCATTGCTGGTTTTGAAGTATTCTGCATTGCTGATTTTAAAGTGTTTTGCACCCACACTTAGCAAAAATGGGCGAGGCTAAAGTTAAATTAGAGAAAATAATGTCCATGCCACCCAAAGACTGGATAAAAGAAAATCATAAGGCAGATGTTAAAGACATATTAGAACGGTGTAAAGAGATAAATAGAAAATTACAGAAATATAAGACAGTAAAATTGTGTTGGCGAGACTGCAGATTACTGCGGTGCATTATTGGTTGTCTGGAAAAATTGAAAAAGCTAAGAATAAGAAGAATAAGAATAAAGTGCAGAGGTTGGATATGATGAAGAAGTGGAAAAAGTTCTGTGTTGAGTGGGGAACTTCTGTAGGCTAGAGAGGAGAAGGGGCAGAGTGTAAACCCAATACACAACTCTAGTTCCTTCTCTGACTCACCCCCTCCCAACTCTCTCTCACACAAACCAAATGACTCAAACCCTCCCAACAATCCCTCTCACAAAACTGAGAAAGTTACTGCTCCTCCTTCCTATACTGAAATACAAAAGCCAATTGAGCCAGCAGGCATTTATCCTAGTGATGCATTGAGAGAGATAGAAGAAAGACTTAATACCAATACAGAAGGTACATTTCAAGTTACAGGAGAATTAAAGCTCAAGGGCAATCTTGGACCCCAGTATAATGCTTCGGTCTCACATGCCTTAGTAAAACAGCAGCCAGCTAGTTCGTCCACACCAGCACATCCCACACCTGGCCATGTGCAAAGGCTGGCCCAGGATTTAGCATCACATCCTTCAATAGTCCATAGCCCTCAGACAGCAGGTGCACATTCACAACCCCAGTCCATGGTTTAAGAGCCCTGGGATGAAGGTGATCATATAAGGCAGTCAGTTGACATGGAAGTTGAACACTGAATCATTAGACAGTAGAGAAAGGGATATGTCACAAGGTGTAGGGCCTGATAGTTACAGAGATATGAGGAAGGATACAAATATACACATAGCAAACAGGTTGTCAGGACAGTATGCCCCTGGGAGGACCAGACAGGGCACTGCTTATCAAATGCCACTGCTGGTAGAAGGGAAAAAAGTAAAATATGTCCCTYKGGGATTTAGAGATGTTGAAGGATTAATAATGAAACTACCAAATTTAAGCGAAGGAGGAAATAGATGGATTGCTTGATTTGAAGACGAAACAGTAGGAAACCTGATAGCAGTGGGTGACGTTAAAGTCCTACTGACTAAAGCATTGACCAAGACAGAGATGGAGGCAGTGCTGAGTCATTGTGGGGTGGGAATGACAGTCTGTAGGGGCTGTAACTACGATGGGCAGAGTTTTGACAAGTATAGGCCCCTCGTATGGGATGACCTGAAAACCAGATTCCCAACCAGAATGAGACCTGGGGAATACATAACAAGAGACTGTGGTGTTAATGAGAACTTTGATGAGTGGTTGCAGATGCAAGTGCAACACTGGAGAGAGGTAGCAGGCCTTGATGTGACCCTCGATCAGAGAGCAGTACAGACACAGCTGTTCAGGGGCGCTGTGCTGAACCCCTTTTCATGCTTATACAAGCCACACTGGAAAACATAAAAAAAGGCAATGCAGCAAAGCAAACAAAGGGGACCTATTTGGTTCAGGCTAGGCCCGGAGGGGAGCAGCTGCAAGCCCCCCAGCCCCAAACATTCAGCCCACACAGCTTCCTGTTGTTGTTAATGTACATAAAAGTGATAATAACAGTCACAGAGGAAGAGGAGAAAATTCTTGGGGATAGAGCCAAAAAAGGTACCCCACTTTTTTGCAAAGAAGGTACCCCACATTGCTGTGAGACAGAGGGTGTAAGAGATATAAAGATTAGGCCTGACTTAGTATGTGACAAAATAGAAGGACATAGAATGTTGTTTGTGGATGGATCATGCTCAAAGAATGACAAAGGGCAGAGTGAAATGGGTTATGCTGTAGTTGAAGTGATGAATTTGGAACCCTTGAGTTAATAGTATGCAGAGAAATTAAAGTAGAAACAGAAATAATGTCACCACAGAGAGCAGAAATCATGGCATTGACAGAGGCATGTAAGATGCTGGAAGGAGAAATAGGGATAATATTTACCGATTCAGCTTATGCGTTTGGCATGGCACAATATTATGGACAAATTTGGTTAAATAACAACTGAGCTGGAACCCCCAGCTCAGGCCACCCTGGCATCACAGTGACCATTGAACGGTACGTTGGTACCTGGTGGACTGGGAGGGGTACGGTCCGGAGGAGAGGTCGTGGGTGAATGCAGAGTTCCCGCAGTATCCGCGCTAACCACAGAGTTCCAACAGGCAACCCATCCCCTCGTCCCCGTGGGAGACCTCGGCTCCGCCATCCTCCTCACGTCGGGAGCCGCTCTGTTACAGTGGAGGCTCCATCACCCAAATATTAACAGAAACTCTACAAACTACATCTCCCATCATGTACTTCACCTACCGTTGATGACTTCCTGCTTGACACCTGATCCTCGTTCACCCCTCAATATAAACCAGACTCAAACTCAAAGTGTTGTTTCGAAGTCTTGTCTTGCCTCCGTGCAGCAATTCTGAGCATTTTTCCCGTTATTCTCTGGTTGTCATTTGGTGTATAACTTTGGATTGTCCCTGTTTATCGATTGTTTGCTGATTGCCTTATTGACCTGGATTGTGTTACCATTTTGGTTCTCTGCTGCCTGCCACGACTTTGGATTGCTGTACCGCCTCTGATTGCTGCCTGCAATGACTATCACCTGTTTAATGTTGTTCTCACTGTGTTACCTCTGATATATCTGTTTGCTGTGTATGACCTCTGCCTGTTCGACTACTGGACATACTGCATATGCATATGGATCCAAATACCTCTGACTCTTCATTACAGGTGGTACCGTGAATGACGCGCACCGCTTGGCGAGTCACTGCCACTGACAGCATTTACTGTAGCTAAGGTATGCTTATGACCATTTTTAAGCTAACAATCCGTTATACTGTAAATATGAAGATTGTACTTTATCTTCAAGATTGTATTGTACAGTATTGTATCTTCTGCCATAACATGAAGATTGATATTTAGTTTCAGCAATCTGTTCGTACTTTAATGTTTTAAAAAATATATTCTGTTAAGTTCTGTATAAGTTCTGTTAGATGTGTTTTGACTACTTTTTGTACATTGTATAATTATATCTTTATGTAATGAAAATATAATAACAAAAGAATCTTTTAGAAGGGCCTCATCTACTAGCTTTGCCTGAGGCCCCCACTTCACCTTGGTCTGCCTCTGCACCTATTGACTATAGACTGCTCCATCTAAATATTCACCATGATAGCACAATTGTATATCAAGTTTCAGCACAGCACACCCCCCACCTCGCTGATGAAAAAGTTGTGATAAGATGTAACAGTGTTTTTGATCTCTTAAGAGCATTTGAGCTGTGTACACTGCAGCATGCTTATCTCCACGGTATTTGGTGGCGATATAACTGAATCAATTATGAGTACACAGATACAGGGAAGGTTTAATCTGCAAAAGATGTTACTTGACAGGGCGGATGATATGATGACAGTAAATAAGCCATGTACATTTCTTGGTCTATAAATATCAAGCCCTTGAGGAAATGGCTGCGTGTTTAGATTAGGAGTGGAGAGCAGACACTATGAAACAGTCTCAAATCACACTTGAATAAAGGCAAACTTTAATGATGACCATAATGCAAATGACAAGCAGTGATACAAGCTGCTTTATTTCTACATATCACATATCATTGACTTTCAATAAAAAAGGTGAGTGACATCAGAACACAGTAGCAACAAGTGGGTGGCCTCTTTTAACTGAGACTGGCAAGTAGTCTTTAATTATCATCATGGAAACTGTCCAGCCATGCCCTAGCAATCAATATGAATTAGCCATATCTCAGCACCATAACATTGCAGAGACATGAGAGTTGCAACCATGTAATGGAATGAATATGCCATATCTCAACAACAGAATATTGTAGAGATATAGGTGAAACTGCATAACATCATAAGCCATATGTTATATATACTTATGCTAAATCAAGCTAGCGTGTTTAATTATCTTACCATGTTAAAATGTTAACATCATTGAAATTTTCTGGTCTGAGTTTTGCCACGGCAAGCACCACCCACATTCAAGCACCACCCACAAATGTATATATAAATCTAGATAATTATGCACAATTCATTACTATTTAAATATAACACTATACAAAGATAAAAAACTGTTTTTAAATTTGAAAGATACTGTAAGAACTATGAATTAATTTAAACTAAATCACTGTTTTGTGATATTAGGATGTGATTGTATAATCTGTATTACAGCTCTTAAAGGTTTCTTGTGACATAAATACTCATCTATTTATTTATAATAGATCCATTTAATTATTAAACACAAAACAACTTCACAGGCCATAACAAATAAACCTGTATTTAGTGATATTCACAACAAAAGCCAGATGGAGAAAATTAACACAATTTTAGTATCAGTCTTTAACTACAATCACGGCACAGTCAAATGTATGTAATAAACTGCAGGTAGGCAAAAATCAGACATGTTTCTTCCATGTGTGGATTAAAAGGAAATGTGTTTCTCTTCTTCAGTGTCTATGTGTGTGCGTGTGTGTCTGTCTTCGTGAGCTTTGTTAGCAAGGGAGTTAAGACCCTCTGTTCAGGTGATTGTTCATACAGAAACATGTTTCCACACTGCATGTTTTGCCTTTTACCTTGCATTCAGTATAAAAAGATAATACCCCTTTAGCTCCCATCTCCAAAACACCTGCGTCTTTTTTCTATAAGGTCACTAACACTGATAAATTAAAAATGACACATATTAGCACACCCTATAGGCTGAACATCACCTTCCCAGTAATTGCTTCACCTCCTGGTGATCATAGCCTTTGTTAGGACGAGCAGAATCGATACCTTATTTTAAATGCAGTCATGAGTTTTTTTGCAGTCTTGTTTTCTCCTTTTATGCAAATGACTGTCTGTTTCTGAGTCTGTTGTTCTGAGACCTGCAGAAAACATCAAACACAGGATTTAAATGAAATTATACATTATAAATATAATATCTGTAAGATATTCTCCCAGGCCAGCTGGTGTTTAAGGTAGCTATACCACTAAAACAACATCTTAACATCCAACCACATTTTCACAGGTTAATTAATCTTAACTGACACATTAACCTCCTCTTTATTTAATAAAACACCTGACAAATCAACAGAATCATATAAAACAACAGCTGTGATAATGTGAGCAGATGCATCAAGCTGATATAAGCCCCACAGCAGCAAAATATCAGCACAAAGTCATTTAGATATGCTCTTGCTAATCAAAGACATGAAGAAGGGAATCCTTCACATCTAATTTGTGAGACTGAAATGTGCAATTTTTGTGAGAACTGCTGTGTGCCTCTAATGTTACAGATGGCAAATGCAGTGTACCATTTTAGTGAAATGTTGAGTCCAAAAAGAGCAGTGTGACAAACAGTGTGTCAGCTGCGTTTTCAGAAACCACAAATGTTACAGGCCAGACTTAGCCAGAGTGCTTATTGTTGTGTTGTTCTGTGTTGTTTACATTTACAAAGAATAGTGCAAGAACTCTGTGCTTGTTTCGAATCATTGCTCATCGCTAGTGGAGATTGTGAATGTTGGATGCAGACCTTTTCATTTACCATGGGAATTCACCACTGCTTTCATTGTCGGAGTGTATATTCTCCTTAGCGCTAATGCTAATGAGACACTACATGAACTCTATGGGACTATAAGTGAGCTGCAGAATGCTCACCCTGACTGACTTTTAATTATCGCTGGTGATTTCAACCATGCAAATCTCAAGTCAGTGCTTCCTAAATTTCAAAAAAGAGAGGAGTGAACACAAACATTCCTGGCACATATCGTGCGGAACCCCGCCCCCAAACCTGGCCAGCAAGAGCCATCTCTGCTCTTCAGGACTGTTTTAAACACACTGACTGGCACATGGCCAAAAAAATTAGCTTACTAATAGCCACTTCCAGCACAGTGGTGACACTGTGGCAGGGCATCCATAGAAGACACCATCACCTGCTTGTGACAGTGATGCCTCCCTTCCACATGCGCTGAACACTCGGAACACGCTGAATACACTTGGTTTAAGGCACAGAATGACATGGCAGTGAGAAAGACCACCCCGCCTCCCAATGACCAGGTACTTTGTCTCATCACAGCTGATGAGAGGAAAACTGTATGCAGAGTCAACCCACGGAAGGTGGACCAGACAACATTTCTGGCAAGGTGCTCAGAGAATGTGCAGACCAACTGGCAGATGGCAGCTCCATCACTGACTTCTTTAACATTTTCCTAAACAGCGTTATTGTTCCAACATGCCTTAAGATCATTACCATTATCAATGTGCCAAAGAAATCCACAGTGTCAGGCCTCACACCCATCATTATGAAGTGGGAGGACCTCTGTCAGTCCGGATTGGGAACAGCATCTCCAACATCGCACCACACTGAGCACTGGGGCCACTCAGGGCGGTGTGCTTAGTCCACTGTTGTTCACTCTGCTGACTTACAACTGTGCAGCAATGTACAGCTTGAACCCCAACATCAAGTTCGCCGATGACATGACCATGGTGGGTCTCATCAGCAAGAACGATGAGTCAGCGTATAAAGCATGGTACACCATCTTACAGTCTGATGTAGAGCCAACAACCTGTCTCTGAACATTGATAAAACAATAATGATAAGATGATTGGTGATGAATGGTGATGAATCACCATTCTCCACTGTACATCAACAGGTCCTCTGTGGACATTGTCAAGAGCATCACATTTCTGTGTTTTCCTGGTGGAGAACCTCACCTGGTCCCTTAACACCAGCTCCATCACAAAAAAAAGCACACTTTTCACCCCCATTCTGACCACATTCTTCAGAGGGGCCATCAAAAGTTCTTTTAGCCAAACCCATTTCAAACAGGTTATCTTATTATATTATTATTACCTTATAGACTCAAGAATACATCCATTCCAGACACGGAAGCCACTTTGATTTGACTTTACAACATTTATTTTACCAACCAAACATGTTAGAAGTACACACAAAAATTAAATAAAATGAATAAAAACAA
>JAZGTJ010019338.1:0-10962 GCA_036877575.1 Botia almorhae | reverse complement strand
AAACTGTATCGCGATATCAGTGTTTCATATCGGTCGATATCGATAATTATTGATATTTTTATGACCCAATTAAAATAAGGACCAGGAGAAAAATATATTACATATAAACATTTTTATTTTAAACTTAACCTTCCTCTGATCATAATCCCCTCAAGGCATCTGGCTCCAAAGGGTGAGCGCGGCTAAGGTGGTACATCAAATTCCTGGTATTACCAGTCTTGGCGGGGACGACGGTCTCACATAATTTGCAGACGACATTGGTCTGACTACGGTCAGACTTATAATATCCAAAAAAACTGCCATACTGGCGAGCTGACTTTTCCTCTTTTATTTACAATTTCCTTGCTCGCTGCGGCACTCATTTTCTGCTTATAAAGAGGAATCCAGCAGACCAGCACGAGACAACGATATGGCGCAACCAAACGTGATACTGTTACATGATTGGCTGTTAGCGTGTCACTCCCTACGTTGCTAGGTTACCAGAGAGCGAGTGCCTTTGTTAATGCAACCAAACCTGCTTCGCAACCTCTGTTTTCTTCCGATGAAAAATAAAAAATATCGGACGTTTTATCAAACACATTTTTTATTGATATCGATCACGTGTCTATCGCGATACATATCGTTATTGTTTTATCGCCCAGCCCTATGCGGAATAATATCTTGCTCAGTGGGCACCAAACTTTAAAACTTGTGTCAAATCTGGATGCAGTGAGCAGAGTGTTGCGTAACAAGAACAGTTAAATAGTTTTAGAGAACAGTCTTCAAATAGTTCTCATCTGTCATAAAAAACAGGTGCTGTGGTGCTGTAAATCATGGGAAACGCTACAGCAAGGGGCAAAGAACTTGATAACAGTTATAAAAGACTGTTTATTAGAAGCACAAAATATATTTTAAAAAAAATGTAGCTGCAGATGGGTTATTACACAAATGATTTAAAACACCCCATGACTTCCGGCTTTAAATTGTAGAATCCTTCATGTAATCCTCTTATGAGGCTGTACCTGCCTGATATGATGTAATGATGATATAATGTCTGTCTCATCATACGTCAGTTCTCTCATAAATTTGCGTTAGCAGCGCAAAGGTTGTGAGTTAGATTCCCAGGAAACCTGAGTACTAATAAAATGTATATCTTCGCTTTGGATAAAAGTGTCTGCCAAATTAATAAATGTAAATATAATCTCACAACAATATCCAGGTGATATTTCACTCCAATATTAAAAGAAAAATATTAAGATATAATAACATTTTCCATAAAGAAATTAAGCCTATTTTTATGACCATTAAAATATATTAATTTATTTACAATTAAACACGTTACCTCTGTTTTATATAATTTTATAAATATTTAGGTTTATAATTCTCATTTTTAATGATTATTCTAATTAGATTCACATAATTGTAATAGAGTAATAAAATCACTATGCACAGTTAGTACAACAATTACTATCATGATCTACAATATTATGTTTATATTTTTTAATTACTGAGAAAATATGCTAAAAAAATCATGTTATCATACTTTGAAAAGGGCCTATAGTCCTAAAAATAGGCTTTATTTTCTTTATTAGGCTTCTAAAAAGTCTTTATTTATTTATTTATTTTCTTTTGAGTTTAGGTAGAAATATGACCCAGGCGTGTTCTTGACAGTCGGATATTTGGTCTTGATGACAAGCCTTTTTGTAATGTAATGCAGACAAACAGCAATTTTATTGATTTTGTAAACCTGTACAAATCTTTATCAATTATACAATTACAATTACATTTGTATAATACAAACATAGCAGAAATTTCTGTAATCTTATACAATAATATTTTGTCATCGTAAAGCACGGAGTCCTGATTGTTTTGCTCTCCGTTTTTGGTAATGCATTTCTAAAATCACATCCTCCAATCAAAGGAAGGTGCTTTCTCACATAACACATAATTAACGTAAAGCCAACGTCACTCAGAAACCCCAGAAATGTGTCTTTCCAGACTACAATGCGCTCTGTGTACACAACAAAACGTTCCCAAACAGGAAGCGGCTGTTGAATTTATGCTCTGAGGCATATAAGAAACAGAGTGCTGTGTTTTTGTCGGACATTGCGGTACATTTCCAACTTCCAACAAGTCACAAAACCTCCTAATGTTCTTTTTAATGGATGTAGTGTCAAATAAAAGACCCAGTAAAATGACCAGTATCAGCGTATGTGACATGAATCGTAGGTATTAGAATTTTAAAAGCCTTCTCTAATGTATCTGTGCACATTCTTTAGGTTCTTAAGCTAAAGAAGCCATGTGAATTAAGTCATGAGACTGACATAAATGTTTTTTGTTGCACCTGCATTCCCTTTTCTGTTCTATGCAATCATTTGCACCTGTTGTAACCAGCTGATGCCCTAGGTAAGTGTGTGTGTATGTCCTCGTTGACCTGTGTTTCTAAATACCCAGCTAGTATGCCAGTGTATCATTTTGCCCCTCATACTAAGTGATGTCCACAAGTTTCCACATTTTTCCTGTGTGTGGTCCAATTTTACCCTGTGCCTCTGGGTGGGGTTCTGTTTTTTTGGTTTATCAGTTCCTTAACCACACTCAACCACGAAAACAGCCATCTGGAAGGAGACAAAGTGACAATTTTCTACTCATACCCCAAAGCAGCCTAATTACCGGAGCTGTATGCTTACACTAATGAATATGGATGTAGTGTTGGTTCCTCTAATTGGTAACTGCTGTGTAATAAAAAGGGCTTTTTGAGGGTAAACTAAGTTGTTAGTAAACTACTGTGGAAACTCCATTGAGAGAGTAAGAAGGCTTTCCATGGTATTTCTTTTAAACTCTGTGTTGTTTTATTCAAAAGCAAGAGGGGTATTGTGTGTGTATGATGTCTCTGTGTGAAAATAATCAAGGGTCAAATGTCAGTTTAGCACAAAGCTGTCTTTCTCTCAGCTCATGATTTGTTCATGCCAAATTCTGTTTAACTGAAAGAACTTGAAAGTCTTGTTGAATTCTGTGGATGTGTTTGTATGACCTGGGGTCAGGTATGCAGAAGACTGTGATTGTGGGACACATGCATATTCATCTTGAGAACGTCTAGGGCCAGTCATCTCACACAGTTGTCTTTAAAGACCTTCTTCATCTATATGAAGTGGCCTTCATCTATATGCTAAGTGTGCTTATACACGTCAACAAAAATGCACTTTAAGAAGATAAAAATAAAATTAAAAATTTAACTGTATCACATAAAGTGGATCAGTATTCTCTATGACTTCACTTATTTGGAAGGCTATATAGAGTTTTTATAAAGATTTTGCTGTGATAGAAACAGAGCTATAAAAAAGGGCAACCCCTTTAATAGAGCTATACAAAATGTCAATGCAGCAGCGAACGTTACATTCCTAAATTTTTTTTGATACACTTCATATAATCTAGAAAAGTCCTATATATTAGCAAAGAGATAAAGAAACTATCTAATGAAATTCTGTCACTAAAGTGCTGTTAAATTTCTAATGTGTTTGGTTATTGTTAATGTGTTTGTAATTGTCAAATAGGCTGATTAAAATAATGAATCAGAATCGGAAAACAAGACTATACTGGAAATCCAATCTATGTTGTCTGATTCACATTTAAATGCCATGTCAACACAGTCTGTCTCTACTGGAATAACAAACAATGTTTGAACAGCAGAGGAGCAGAAATGTAATGGGACTTTTCATTCAAAGCTCAGAGAGTTAATTTACCCTGGTTAGCCTTTCCCCTGCCCTCTCTCTCATCTCACCTACTCCTTAAGCTTGTGTGTTTAAACCTGTGTCTAGTGTTGTCCACATGTGCCCTTGTTCTTCTGCATGTGGCCAAATGTACACTGGCAGGTTATTTGACCTGCGGTGTCCTCAGTGTCTGTGTGCTGTTGCTTCAGGACAGAGCTTCATTTTAGCTTTGCTCTGGCGATGCATGCATGCATGACGATCTCTACTTTGGTTCTGTGAAAGGAGAGATCTGGATCTGAACCTGATTAGATCTTCTCAGCGCATGCACAGGGATGTGGTGATCTGTGTTTCCCCACGTCTCAGCAGACTGTCACGTTTTCTTATTTTCTGTCTTGCGTTTTATCTGGGATGGAAATTTATTTTGTCCTGATTTATGTTTGATGTTTTATTTGTGGTGTTTGTTAAGACTGGTATCATTATAAGCATTGATTACTCTTAACCACACGTATGAAATTTAGCTTTGTGCTCATCCCTTTTACAAACATAGTGTATCATAGAGATCAGGGGCATGTTGTTTTTTACTTGGGACTAGCAACCACCCAGAACACGCTAGCAATGAAACAGGTACACACTGGCAAGCATCCACAACACCCTATTACTGTGGCAGCAGGTTTTGCATGGACAGGACTCACAAATCTACTCACAAATCTGGTTTTGCTTGTTGTCTGTCCTTCAGGGTGTTTAATTAGTATAAAAATTGAGAGGAAATCTATTGTTTGTTAGCTCTTGTCTGTTATTTAAGAGAATAGAAGAGATACATCTAAAATTGTTTCCGTCTGCTCTGATTTATAGATGATGAGAAAATGATGTGTGCTCACCAGTTGATTTACTGTAATTGTATTTGAAGGGTTACATTGAAGTACTGTATTATGTTCAAATAGATTATAATTCTCTTAAAAATGTCGGTTTAGGCTTCCAGCTCTGTCATTCTCAAACTTCCAGTCATCCCTTTAGGAAATGCATAATAAAGCCAAATCAAAAGAAAAACGCACATTTGCTGTCTACAAATAAACAATATCCCTTTCATGTAGATCACTTTGAAAGTGGACTTGTTTTTATATTTTCCTCAATTGAGCAGAAAGCAGAGTCCTCATTACCCAGTAGCCCACAGCTCAGAACACAGTGACCCCAATGTAAAATCTATAATGGGTGAACTTAACCTGGACATTATCCAGCCCCTCTGCGTAATACTGCAGCTTATCTTAGATCCTGATGGGAGCATGTGGAAGGTCATGGAGCGCTGTGGGTACAGGACAGCTGACACTCCCAGGTCATGTCCTCAGGATGCACTAAGCACATGGGTTGCTGCCAATGAGTCTGCTGGCTTTGAGCAGAGCCTTAGTGTAGTATGTGGAGTCTGAGAAAAGACAGGACACATTTGGCCCAGAAATAAATAGCCACAGGAGTCCAGGGATAATGCATGACATAAGCAGGGATGTTGGAGAAACGCTTCATAACTTTGCAGTTGTGCCACTATTGAACTCTGCAAGATCTCCATTATATTGCTAGTGTAAAGTTTTAATGATAAACCAAACTTTTTTTGCAAACTATGTAGACCATCCATACAGTCTTTAGCAAGTGTGCTTGGTTCTGTTGGCTAGTTCCTAGATCCTATGTCTCTTCTTTAAAATGTAGCTTTATTTGGTCCTACATTTTAGAAAAAGTAGTTAGCTACACTACAATCTAATAACAAAAAGTACCTAATTACATCAAAGCATTATTATCAGATTGCCCAAATATAGTCAGGTTGTAATAAGGTTGTTGAACTTTTTATTAATTATCCAGGTTGTCCAGAGTTTGTGTAATGCATTTAGCACTGGATATTGTCACTGTGAATCCATGCAAAGTTATTTATTGAAACTTGTGAGGTTAATTGACAGTATGAGAGGGTTGAAATACTTTGAAATGATCCAGACATGTTCAGTGATTTGTCCCACTCTGTGTTGCAGGGAGAGGAGATATTCAGCCACAGCTGGACAGTGCCATGCAAGGCGTGAGTGATAAATACATTCTGCTGGAGGAGACGGAGAAGCAGGCAGTCAGGAAGGCTCTGATCGAGGAGAGGGGGCGGTTCTGTGCCTTTGTATCTATGCTCAGGCCTGTGGTGGTAAGTTGCCATACTCAGCTACAGCAGCCTCAAAACATTAAATGAGGAAGATGAAGATTTAATCTAAATCTTTGTCTCTATCATGAGATAAAATTCCAGAAGCGCCATCAATCTGTTACAACTATTTAAGTGATAGTTTTAAGGTTTTAAGTTGATTAAATTTTTGGTTTCAACATGATTAAATAACACATTAAAACTTATTTCATAATGAAATAATTTAACTGTTTAGTAATAAGTAATTAACAGTTCACCCAAAAATGACCATGTCTGTATGTTATTTTTTTCTTTAATATTTTATAATCTTTTGGTCAGGATGAGGAAATGTCTATGCTGGGCGAGATCATTCACTTGCAGACCATTGCTGATGACCTGAAAGCTTTGACTATGGACCCTCACAAACTGCCACCTGTCAGTGAGCAGGTCAGTGGACTTTACAACTGAACAACTTTACAACTGTATCAAAATCAAAATAATATCCACAGAGCCACAGAGGATTATATAAATAAAATTACAGTGTTTTAATGAGTTTGTTAGTGGATAAGACTCAAGAATTGTAAGGTAAAGATAGAAGATTTAACCTCTACAAGGAGCAGTTCATGGACCGTCACCGTTTTGTCTTTGTAACCCCAGATTATCCCTGAAGGATTACTACAAGTAATTGAATGTCATTGCTCTTTTCATATATCACTAAAATAAGTTACACCAAGCATTGTTAGGTTATTATAAATAGATACATAATGTTCATTCTTTAATTTAAAAAAAATATGTAGACTCTTAAAATGAGGTGGGCACACCTCTCACATTGAGTGGAACATTCTAATTTTATCAGATCCACCATCAGACTATTGTTTATTTTAATAATTGGATTTCTCTGGGATTTTTACAAATGTCTTTTTAGCATGGTTAAAACAAACACACTTCACTGCCACTCTACATCTCATGTGTCATTAAACCTATGACTGTCAGAGCAGTCTGTTTTCTGTCCTTGGTAAAATGACATAGTTGGAAACCATTCGAAGCACTTACTGAAAGCCCAGGGGCATCCTAGTCCCTAGATTGACATCTAATGCTAAAACAGAGTATATTAGTAGCAGGTTCTCAAGTTTTTGTTTGTCCTAATGAGATTTATTATAATGTAATTAAATATGCGTGAGCTTGATTAAGCTTGACTTAGAAATTTGAACTGTTTTACAATAGCTTATATGTGTGTTTGTGTGTGCATGTGTATGCGTGTGTGTTATACTGTAGGTCATACATGATCTGAAAGGTTCAGACTACAGCTGGTCCTATCAAACCCCTCCATCTTCCCCCAGTACCACTATGTCCAGGAAGTCAAGCATGTGCAGGTAAGTCTTAAACTAAAGGTTTAAACTTTCTTCTGGTCTGGGGCTGCTGTCATTGATATGACAATAGCATCTAAATTAGTTGTTTTTAGTAAAGAGAGAGAGAGAGTTATAGATTTGTGTACTCTTCAGACCCAGGCTTGCCTGAATGCTTTCTGTATTGCGCCCCCTACTGGTTTATGTGTGCTCCCCTTAGAATTGTTATTATGAAATAAGCAGTAAACTCAATATCATATGAATATCTTCAAATGAAAAATTAGCATTTTCATCATACACAACAGCATAGTCATACCAATTGAATAGCCTGTTATAAAAGGGTAGCCTAATTTTACAGAACAGTGTTGATGAATGGAGGTTGATAATCAAATTCTCTGCACATTTTATACAGTATGTTTACGCTAACGTGTGTCTGTGTGTATTGTAATGCTACAGCCTACATGACGTGTAAAGACTTGTTTATTTATACAGGTCAAAACAAGACTTTGTTGTAAATATGCAAATTGATATTACCTGAGAATGACTGTCCCTAATAAGCATGACATGTTACTGGTCTGCAGACTGTTGAGGAATTTTACACAACTATGAATTAAATATAGAAGTTTGTGTTGAATCTGTTAGTACTAGCCTAATAAACAGACCAATATTTAGCAATATTCTAATTATCGGCATCACATAACCCCAGAAGGATCCCAATTGCAATGTCTACTGACTGCCCTGTTAATGGATAATGAACAATTATTATATATTTTTAATGAATTTAGGGTTAATTCTGCTTTATTACATTTCAAAACACCTTATATAGTTCATATAGACCTCTTTAAATATAGGTCTATTTTAAGAAGAAATTTCACCAAGCCCCTTCAAAGGAAATCATCAAGATTAGATCACTCTCTTATATGGTACCAATCGCTTTAAATCTAATTACAATGCTGATCTGGAATCACTGAGTTGCTCTACAGTACCAAACCCCCATTAATATGTCCAGCTGTGTAAAACATACTTCAAATCCTGCACTGTTGGCTCTGTCCCACTGTTAAAGAGTCAGCCTGATTAAGCAACACTTGTTGGATGGCATAGTGTAACTGGCAAGCACTGAGAATTCACAGCTTTAAGTGACAAATGCATGCTTCTTAATGAGCACAGTGCACTTTCTCTGTCTGTAGGAGCTTGGAGCCTGATAAATGTGTTGGCACACCTTCTGCCCCTTTCTCGCTTCTCATGTTGATGTATTCCACCATTGTACTTTTCCCTTTGGCAACAAGCCCTCCACCCGCTGGATAGTCACACATTTTAGGAGAAGCATTGGCCGGGGTGCTGATTTTAGAGCAAGAAGCTAAAATTATCTATCAGGGCACGTTGTAATTATCTTCTATCACATCATTGGACTGCTCTGGATAGACATCTCCCTTTTTTCCAACTTCTCTTGTCATAAACTACTGTTTTTTATATTTATTTATATTTATTAAGTATAATCATCAGGCACATTGTACATCATAGCATAACTAAACGTGTTATGATTTTGTTAATGCCTAGAATTTCCAGAATTATTATTAGTGTGATTTGAAAAACAAAAATCAAAATTACAATACATAATACATACGGTTAAAGATCCTCAAAGAACCTCCAAACCTAGGTATTATGTTGTGCTAACAGTGTAACTCGTCCTGTTTGTGCTCTGGACATGATCCCGAAACAAGGCATGTTGAGAAATTGTTTCCTATTACTTTATATTATATGGATAAAACAAACTAAACTATATCATGAGTGTACAGTTAAATAGAGCCGAATCTGTCAGGGGGAGCAGAGGGTCAGTGGGATCTAAGGACCAAAATATAGTCTTGGGGCTGGGATCCTTTGCCAGTAAGCAACCATCTAGCAATGGCCTCAGAACACCCTGCAACTGTATTGCAATGCAATAAAATCACTCACTAAAATATACAGCATCGCCCTTGAACCACCCAAAACACCCTATGATTTTAACTACAAGTTTTGCATGGGCAAATGCCATGCATTTTGTACATGACCCAACACATTGTCTTGAGAAAATGTAAAATTTTAGTTTACTAATTAAGATTGTCCTAAACGGAAGGAGCAGTTCTGTTTACAATGATTTTGATCTGTTCACACCTCTAATTTGGTTTGGACTTGCATTTGGTTTCAGTTTGGATTGTCTGTCTTTGCCTGCTGCCTTGGGTTTGTGTGGAGTCTTAATTGTTCATGGTCTCCTCCCCTTCTCTGTTTTGTTCCCTGCCTGTGCCCTGCCACCCTCCACTTCAATTCTGTCTCTAACAGCAGTCTGAACAGTGTGAACAGTAGTGACTCCAGATCCAGTGGGTCGCACTCTCACTCTCCTTCCCCACACTATCGCTATCGCAGCTCAACACTGCCCCAGCAAGCCCCAGCACGCCTCTCCAGCATCTCGTCACATGACTCTGGCTTCATCTCACAAGACGCCTTCCAGTCCAAGTCACCATCCCCAATGCCCTCTGAATCAGCCCCGCAGGTAAGCAAGGCTGAAATCATGTTCTCGTTTCCAAATGCACTGTGTGTATATGGCAATACAAATGACCAGAATCTTTACAACTGATCTTAAAAAGAAGCCTTCTGCACCCAGCCTCTTGACTGTTTCCACAATGTAAAGATTCATCCACAGCATTGCTGTCTTGTTTAAGAAACTGACATTGTCTTGTATCATTGCTTGAGGCTTCACATTTACCGTAAACATGCCCTGTGGCAGTTGGCAGCTTAGGGTTAAGTCTACTATTAACATTGTAGTAGGGGCCTGTGCTTCCATCCATCATAAAAGTGATCCATATGACTCCACTGCATTAATAAAAGTCTTTTGAAGCAAAACATACATGTGTGAAGAAAAAAAGGATTAATATTTGAGCTTATTAAGTGAGTAATGTGTCATGTATCTATATATAGTAAAAAATCTCTATAGTAACAAATCACTAAAATATTGTAGCACTTCAATAACTTTGAATCTGTTGGTTCTCGTGTGTCTGATTAATAATTTTCATATGCATGTTTTACTAGATGTGTAGGAACCAATGATATTCTAACTTAGAGCTGAGTCGTGTGGATTATTTTCATGATGAGTAGATGCACATCATTTGATTGGTCGAGCACTGCGTTATAGCAATGAAACAATCATGGGTTTATATCCAGGGAACATGTACTGTTAAATGTGTACCTTCAGTGCATTGTTTACCATGTTCAAAAGCATCAAATGCATAAATGTAAATGTAAACTGCTTGTAAAAATTACCTATATGGTTGTTTTTGGAAGAGGACAGTCTTTTGTAGCTAGTTAAACTCAGTCAAGAACAAGTGCCTCTAGACCTTCAGCTGAGTTTGCGGAGTTTATCCTTAAAAACGTACCAGTACAAATAAAACGATCACTCATATTTTCTTTCAAAGATGCATACATTAAGTATTTTTAATAATAAACCATTTTAAAATTGTGTTTGCTCATCACTTGATGTCTATTTTAAAATATAAAAGCAAAACCAGAGCCAATGGACTGGTCAGTGTCTGAATGAGTCAGCCTAAAGGAAGCCTGTATAATTACAATGTGGCTTGTACACTGCCCACAAACACACAATATAGGTTAAGCTAGTATTGTTTTGTCTGGGCCAGTGGCACAGAAATGACACACTTTATACATTTTTAATGAGTGACTGCTGAAAAGACAGAAGTGTAAAAAGAAATGCATAAACATAAAAAATTAAAGAGAAAGAAGTAAATAGGGTAAATATACAAAA